>NQII01001223.1:60933-112599 GCA_002778355.1 Clitarchus hookeri
GGGGAAGGGGGGGGGGGATATCTGACGTCTGACAGCACCACTGACCCAGCACAATTCAGTGAGACTGATGCTACCCATTAAACTTTTTCGCGCCGTGTAGTTCAGTTAGGGGAAGGGGAACGGAGGAAGAGAGAGGGAGATAGGCACCTGGAAGGAATGTTCAAGTCACGAAGCTCGAGTCATGCAATGTCTTCTTGTTCTGCTTCAAACGCTCGCGTCACCGGCACGTTGCCGATTAACCTTACGAGATCCCGCACACCACAAACATATTTAACTGGCCAAGGCACAAACAACAGGAGATTTCCCGAAGAAGAGGCGAGTTGCCAGAAGGGTTTTTTTTTCTTCTATGAAATTTTATGTCCTTGGATCAAATTTGGGTTTAATAACTACAGTTTTAAAATCCTAAAAACAATAAAGAAAAATACTTTTACGCCAACAGAAACAAACCAACTGGAATTATGAACATACGCGAAGACGGAATAAGAGTTTGTGGTAATACAGTCGCTCGCCATTAGATGCAGACGGATGGCAGAAGAACACAGTTCTCTTAATATTATATTAACAGTAGAAGAAAATAAAATTTGGGACGTATGAGTAATGCAAAACGTTAAATACTTGTGAATTTTTTTTTTGTAAATTGAATATATTTTTATATGTGGCGCAACGTCTCTTTGACCGCAGGGTCACTAGGAGAAAGAACTTGTNTCTGCTTCAAACGCTCGCGTCACCGGCACGTTGCCGATTAACCTTACGAGATCCCGCACACCACAAACATATTTAACTGGCCAAGGCACAAACAACAGGAGATTTCCCGAAGAAGAGGCGAGTTGCCAGAAGGGTTTTTTTTTCTTCTATGAAATTTAATGTCCTTGGATCAAATTTGGGTTTAGTAACTTCAGTTTTAAAATCCTAAAAACAATAAAGAAAAATACTTTTACGCCAACAGAAACAAACCAACTGGAATTATGAACATACGCGAAGACGGAATAAGAGTTTGTGGTAATACAGTCGCTCGCCATTAGATGCAGACGGATGGCAGAAGAACACAGTTCTCTTAATATTATATTAACAGTAGAAGAAAATAAAATTTGGGACGTATGAGTAATGCAAAACGTTAAATACTTGTGAATTTTTTTTTTTTGTAAATTGAATATATTTTTATATGTGGCGCAACGTCTCTTTGACCGCAGGGTCACTAGGAGAAAGANTTTGTAAATTGAATATATTTTTATATGTGGCGCAACGTCTCTTTGACCGCAGGGTCACTAGGAGAAAGAACTTGTACGGAGAATCACGATTGGCGAAACGAACGATCGTGGTCTGGGCCAAGAAACCATTTCGGAACTCACCTGTACNTTGTACGGAGAATCACGATTGGCGAAACGAACGATCGTGGTCTGGGCCAAGAAACCATTTCGGAACTCACCTGTACTTGTTTAAAAAGCACGGAAAACCAAATATATGTACGACTGGCCAGGAATCGAACACGCATGCTCCCCTAATACGAATCCAGCATGTTACTACTGTAAAAATTAATGAAAACATTACATCACAATTATATTTGTTAATTGTATGAAATTGTATCATTGGTCAAATACGTCAATTTTTAAGGAAATTAAGCCAACTTAAGTAAAGGACAAAGACTTTATATGAAATGATTTGAAGACAGATTTAAAAATTAGAGCTACGATAATTCCCGTATAAATAGACACCACTTTATTCATGCGTCGGTCAAGTGAAAATGTGGAATTATTAGACCAGTACTTTTTTTATAAATTTTCTCATTCTTTCACCTTTATGCATTAAAAAACGGAAAGTAAACTAAATCATTTCCGTGTTCCAAATGTTTACCTTACACTTTTAATTCAACAGTAAGACGTGAAACTATTTTCCCTCACACGTCACCATTTTTACTGGGCGCATTTCATTCCATGTGCCCGTTAAAATATACGCAGATAGCGAACATTTTTGCGAATTCTTTCGACAACAAGCAAGACTTCAGAAAAATGTGCNCCCGTTAAAATATACGCAGATAGCGAACATTTTTGCGAATTCTTTCGACAACAAGCAAGACTTCAGAAAAATGTGCATATAGCTTTATTTTTCAATTTTATATCAGTTTACAAGCCAGGTCCAGGACAACTTTGCGTCAGAAAGTGAACTGCAAAGAAGAGAGGCCCGACCACTGAGCTACTTGGTCTGGTGTAAANCCCGTTAAAATATACGCAGATAGCGAACATTTTTGCGAATTCTTTCGACAACAAGCAAGACTTCAGAAAAATGTGTATATATCTTTCTTTTTCAATTTTATATCAGTTTACAAGCCAGGCCCAGGACAACTTTGCGTCAGAAAGTGAACTGCAAAGAAGAGAGGCCCGACCACTGAGCTACTTGGTCTGGTGTAAAACTGAGGCATTGGCCGTAGCATAACTCCGGCTTGAGCACGCAAATGTTAGTGAAGTATAGCTTGTTGCTAAATGAATCCGTAGTTTCTATGGTTCTCTGCCTACACATTCTGACCACGTTAGTTAATACATTGGTTGCTGCCATTCTAAAAAAAAAAAAAATTATTTTTTCTTTCGCCTGCGTTAAACATGGAACGTCCACAGTATTTCTCGTTTGTTATTTGGCCGTAGTCGTTTACGGCGTTCCGTAACAACTGCGGTTTATTCGCAAAACTGATATTATAGTATACGTGTGCGAAGCCTGACACGCCAAAGAATGAATTTGCGAAACGCACTGACCTCTAGTGACCAGTTGTATCTTGGATTTTATGACTTGAACTGACACATTAGGCGAGATTTTCTACTCGGCTGTAGCACATCAATGTGGCAAAGTTTTCGCCCACGTCCAACATTGCTGCTAGTTCCCACGGTGTTAACACCCGCTACTCGCGCAAGCGCGGTGCCTACTTAGGGTCATGCCTGCATCGTAGTTGTTGTTGGTCACGGTGTTATAGTGTCGGAGTGGATAACCCTGCCAACGTCACGACGCCGTTTCCGTCCTGTGCATCACGCTTCAGCCTGATTTTAAAAAAACGTTTCTACGTATAAAATCCCGTAACAGCGTAGTTCATTGTACAGTAATATTTACATTCTGTGGTTCGTACGAGACCTTCTGGTGGGACTTAAAGCATTAAGTGCAGACGGGTTCTGACCTCCACGCGATACCTGCCGAAAAAAGAAATCTTACAGTCGAGAAGAAGCACGGGCTGATTAACAGAGGGTAACTCTAACTAGTGACCTTCAGCTTGCCATGCCGGAGCTTCCGTCGCCCAAACCATCGGAGGAAAGCGCGCAATAAGCGACAGGAAACGTCTCTTCCGCGATGAGATTATACTTCTTTTCCGTCGAAAAGTTTNTAGAAATCTTACAGTCGAGAAGAAGCACGGGCTGATTAACAGAGGGTAACTCTAACTAGTGACCTTCAGCTTGCCATGCCGGAGCTTCCGTCGCCCAAACCACCGGAGGAAAGCGCGCAATAAGCGACAGGAAACGTCTCTTCCGCGATGAGATTATACTTCTTTTCCGTCGAAAAGTTTCTGATAGAAATGTTTCTCACAATAAGTGCGTACAATCTCTATCGATTTAACATATTTGTGTATCTGTGACCGTGATTGATAACATAGACTAAATATGACGTGGACCGCTTATTCTTCTTCTGCGCATGCGCCCAACATTGACCTGCCCGAAATGNACCCAACATTGACCTACCCGAAATGAACACAACTTTCAGATTACATGATCGACAGTTATAAACGTGTTTGTTTATACCTTAATTAAAAAATCGCAAGCACTTTTGTATAAAAAAAATACTTTCACCAATTTTAATTTAATCTAAATACGTTACAAATTGGTTAGAGGAAGTATAAAAACATATAGAAGCACTTGTTTACTAAACGGTTTACTAACCTCAAATCCAATCGACGCCGTTTTTTCTGGCTGTATTGGCAGAAAAGCAGTTCGATGATGCACACGGATATTGATGTGTGCGCAGCAAGCGAGATCGGTGTACCTCATGTTTAGTGTATGGTTGGTACGGTTTCTTGCGAATACGATGAGCAGGTAGTTTCGCGTGCCGAACCCCAGCATGGCCTGCAAATTTCAGACCACAGAACCAGTCTCAAGAGGGTTCGGTGCCTAATGAAGTTGGCAATTAACATCATCCATCATCTTCGTCCTTGGTATATAAATGTACTACGTCCTTTGATTATGTTTGATAAGTTAAACAATTGGTTATAATCTTGGTCAGTGGATCATTTTCCTGTGTTGTTTATCGACTAAAGCAAAATTTTTGTAAAAACGGTAATACAATTTTTTAACTTTTATAAAGTTGCATACAAAAACATTACGTCTTCCGTTTATAATGCGCGGTTTTTGAAATAGCTAAATTAAAAATATCATCAGATTTACTATATACCTGGTGAAACTACTCGTGAGAGCTCAGAAGCTGTCAGTGCGTTTTCATAGCTACTGGTTTTTTGTTTACTTTTTTCAAGAACAGCGAGAAGTTAGTACTTTCCACTACACGGGTATACATCACTTTTAATGAAGTTCTTAAATGCTTAGATATTAAGTAGGCCTTTACATCGCATTGGCAACAGTATGATTATGGAACGAGCCAGAAATATATGAAACAGTAGTGAGGCAATTACAAATGCACACATGCCTTACCCGGGAATCGAACGCGCAAAATCTTGTAACGTAAGAATGCGTGAAACCAAATGTATTCCGAGGGTAGGACTCGGAACATCTACTTCGGATTTTATCAGTCTAATGTTTTGAATTATGGGGTTTACTATCCCAAAATATTACCAGTGCCTCATTTTGAAAATAAGTGTCTCAGCCACTTAAACACGCAAGTTTGCATGACCTACCGTATCGCTGCTTATGCGAGAATATTAGGTGAAAGTCGGTTGACTAGTTCACGAGAAATAGCATAGAAAACAAAAATATTACTGTTTAATGCTAACGTAAAAAATTGCTTAAAATTACGTTCTGCATACGATGCTTCCAATAGTATACAAAATTTGGTTGAAAGTGGTTAAACTGTTTGTTAGATATGACAAACTTATTAAATTATATATATTACCGCAAATTTCAAAATCAGTGTCTGACACCACTGAAATCATTAAAGTTTACATTGTCTTCTGTAGCACTACTGGTATGCGAAATGTAGTGGAACTAATTTCAATGGATCCAGAAATATGGTTAAATGTACTATTTTCTTACATAGAACCATTTTTCAAAAAAGCCGTCAAAAGAGGTACGCAATTATTCTAATGAATATTGTTAGTGTACAAAGTTTGGTTAAATTTTCTCAAATGGTTTAATAGATATGACATTATAATATAAATTATTTTTGTAAACACAATTAAAGAAAAAGCACTCGTCACCTAAAAATTTTCGGTGTTCGTAACCTACTGCCATAGCGCTACTTGTGTGTTAAATTTAGTGGGAATCAGTTAATTGGTCTGCAAGATTTGGCAAAAAATCTCAATTTTCCAGGTGAAGATCTTCATCAATGGCTAACAAAAAGGTTATGTATTAGCATATTTGATCATTGTCATATCATATAAATTATCAGTATATAAAGTTCGGTTGAAATTGCTTGGGACATGTAGCATAATAACGAAAAATATTTACATGGCTGTTATTTTAATAATATATGACTTACCCTTATACATATAAATTTAGATGGACTACAAAATTATAACTTGTCGCATGAATATGGTGGGAATTATATACGATTTCCCAAAGGTCGGATATAAATTTAAATTACGAATGTGACGCAATCTTCCAATATGGCGGAGAAAAGTGTGTCATGTTTTTATTTTTATGACGTTTTCATATATTATGCTAGTGTGAAAAGTTAATTTATAAGTGGTTACATTATTTTGTAAATATAGCATACTAAGCTAAATTCCTTATGCAGCTGCCATTCTCAAAATAAGTGTATGTCCTACTTTAAACATATAAATCAATATGGCGTAAAAGAGTAAAACTTCTTTGCCAAATTTGGTAGGAATAGGTTACTTGTTTTATCAAAACATTTATTACATAACATCTTTTTTTTTTTATGTGTAACTATTTTCCAAATTGGCGGAGAAATTAAATTCTATATAGGCACATTTGATGGTTGTTATAGATGCTACCAGTATACAAAGTTAAGTTGAAATTTGTTTCGTTGTTTGATTTTCAAAATGACGACCATAAACACATTTTAGATTTGTGTGCTAAATTTACCAAACTATTTGCCCAATTTCAATTTAACTTAGTTTTCCGGCAGTATATATTACAACTATCAAGCGTGTTAACAGATATCGTCTTTTCACCGCCATATGGTAAGATAGCGCAATGTCAGCAAATAAAATTGTTATGTCATATCTCGCGAAACAATTGACCGATTCCTACCAAATTTAGGAAGAAATTAATACTGCCGCATGTGATGTAAAACCGTATGTTTTGATTACGTCAGTAACTTATTTAAAAATGGTGGCCGTATAGTTATTTTAGCTTTGTATGCTATATCGTCGAAACCATGTAGTCAAATAACACTTAACTTTGTATGCTGTAAGTTTTTTTTACAACTATCGAATGTGTCTCTTTAATACGCTATTTTGTAAGATAGCACTTCATGTAAAATACATTTCTGCCACATCTCTGGAAAAATCAACACAATTCTGCCAAATTTGACAGCTATGTACCACTACGGCTGGCCATGTAAATTGACATCTCTTAAGTGTGCCAGACACTTATTTTAAAAATTGCGTCCATATAAACATTTTAGCTTAGTATCCTATTTCTATTACCCATTTAAACTTAACTATGTATACAGGCAGTACCTATAACAATCATCGAATGTTCTAGGTAATTATGAAAATTGTCACAAAAAAAATAGGATGTTTTATGCATTTTCACGAGGATCAATCAACATATTCCCATAAAATTTTGAACGCAATTTGTAGTGCTACAGTAAGGCATGTAAACTTACATGTTTTAGTTGCAGCAGAAATGTTTTAAAATTGCATTAATATAAATAATTTAGATTAGTACTATATACAGAGTGGTCCGCATAACGTGGACACCCCCAAAATTTCCGGAACTGTCGCAGATCACGAAATGCGGTTTTAATTCAATGAAATTATGTATGGGGCAAGTAATTTGCCGCAAAGTGACTAATCGTAACACGTGTATGGACAGAAACAATTGAACCCCATATGATTTTCCCCTGGAAACATATATTTATTTGAACGACATCTGAAATTACGTGCAAAGAGGAATTCAGTCATATAGCATATTCAATTGAAAGTAACACAGAAACGCCAAGAAATAATGTGCAAATATGATTAAACTTAGGTGGGACGGTAGCCTGGGGCAGTGGAACTGTACTCACAGCTGTAAGCAAGCAACACGCGCCGTGACTCATCCTGGCAGGACCGCTTCCTAATAGCAGCGCAGCACCAGAACCCGTTATCTATTATGGTATTTCTATGTGTGGCTGTACATACACAATGAAGATCATGACCGAGGAAAAACTAGACTCTCTACTTATTTATGGCGAGTGTGGCAGAAATGCTAAGCAAGCCGCCCAAATGTATGGTAAAAGGAATCCTAATCGGATGCCCACCTCACGGCAAACAATACGAAGAATTTGCACACATCTCTGGTTACCAGGAGATTGGAATTCCGCAACACGAGTGCGACGAAAGACTGCTACGGGCGAGACGCATAAATTGGCACGTGTAGATGCAAACACCCACATGGGTACGCGAGAACTTTCCAGGTTCATAGGAATAAGTAAAACAAGTGTGTTACGGATACTGTGCCGATTGAAATTCAATTCATGCCATGTGGCTCTTCATCAGGCATCAAACGAAGGTGATTTCTAACATTGTGTTCAGTTTCGTAGGTTTGTTCTGATGTCTGTAAGGGATGATAGCAATTTTCTGAAGAACATACTATTTACCGATGAAGCTACCTTCACAAACCATGGTAGCGTACATTTACGACATATGCACTACTAGGCGACGGAGAATCCGCGTTGGGTCCGGCATGTAAAGTACCAGCGACAGTGGAAAGTGAACGTGTGGTGTGAAATCTTTGGAGACTACGTCATAGGATGATACTTCATTCAAGTGACAATGAACGACTCTACGTACGCCCATTTCCACAGAAAGACCTTAAGGGCACTTCTGGAAGACATACCATACCTCTCGACATACCTTGTGATATATGGTTTCAGCAATATGGTTGTCCTGCGCATTTTGCTTCGGTGACGAGGCAAGTGTTAAATGAAACGTTTCCAAACCAGTGGTTAGGAGTGGTGGTGTTGAATGACGGCCTGCTCGCTCTCCCGACCTCACACCTCTTGATTTTTCCTGTGGGGAACACTGAAAGATAGGGTGTACAACACGGTCCCTACGACGCCAGAGGACATGCAGGAACGCATTGTGGAAGCTTGCAGAGACATTACGCCAGAAAGACCGCTACGCTGCTATAAGGAAGTGGTCCTGCCCCGATGAGTCACGGTGCGTGTTGCTTGCTATATATCCACTCAACAAAACTCAACCAAATTTTGTACGCTGACAGTTTTATTTAGAAGCGAAGAGAAATTCTCTTCTGCCTGCATTTTTTTTAATATTGCCAGGTGATAAAATATAACATTTTCCCATATTTCCAGGACCATTCAACTATGTCCACCACATTTTGCACAGAATTTGTGCTTTAGTAGGTCATGCAAACTTATAGTATTAAAGTGTATTCAGATGGTGATCTTCAAAATGGGGCCAAATAAGTAATTTATATAAGTGTTGCGTATCTATTAAACAGTTTAACAAAATTCAATCTAAATATATATGCTTACAGTATCTTCAAGAAGCATCGTATTGAAAACCTCTTTTTCGGGCAATTTTTTTAAGATAACACCAATTTCGGTTTTAAATATAACCACGTGCTATGTTGTGTACCTTGCGTTTTTTAGGTTAATTTTGGTTTAATTAGCCTCAAATCCTTGAAAACACTTTCAAAATTTTACTGTATATTTTTGTCACTATAAAATTTTTCACTGCACAATGTATCTAAAATTAATTAATTATATATATTCACAAAGAATTACTGATATAAATTAAATGATTTTCAATTTGCCTATTACATGAACTGATTTTCTGTCGGTTTTAAATATAGCCACGTGCTGTTTTGTGTACCTTGCGTTTGTATATAGCTAGTCGATACGCGCATGTGCGTTGGGTCATACCCCTACCACGTTCACTGTCGAATTTCGTTACACTGTGTGCGCGCAACTATGCGCATGTGCGTAAGTTCATACCTCTACGACGTTCTCTGACGAATTTTTCTACACTATGAACGAGCAACTTCCGTTGCACACTAAACTTTTACCATCAAAGCGCCAAAATAAGTAGAACTTCAAACATTTAATTTTCATGCGATATCTTGGGAATTAAATAAATCTATTTCAATTGAATTCTTCGCACAAGTAGCGCTATGGTAGTTTATGTGAAATTACGTATTTTAAATGGCTCAAATACTTGCTTTCAAAATGACGACCCTGTAAATATTTATGGTTAGCAACCACTCTCATTAAAAATATTACACTGATTATATCCGAAGCTGATGCGGCGAATCCTTCCTCAGTAAAGCAGCTGATTGCACGCTATATAATGGTACGAGGATTTCTAGGTTTGATTCCCGGGTAAGGCACGCTTGTAATTGTAATTCTCTCGCTACTATTGCAAGTGTTTCTGATTACAATTTTTATGATATTGCTTTACACGAGGCTTAAAATCCTACCTCCCATCCAAGCTTTTAAGACCTAAATTAAAATGTCTTTACCCTTGTGTAGAGGAAAGTAACCTTATTGATTATATCAGAAAAGTTTTGTTTTTAAAAATTAACAATATTATTTCGTGATGTCTGCTTACAAATAATAAATATGAAACCCTCACCATTCCCCATTATTTTTCAATCTATAATCATTATTACAGGAGCGGCTAAAAATTGCATTTTCACAAATTTTTATGTATGAAGTGTATTTAAAGCATTAAACCGACTTGAAACACAAATCAAAACATTATTATAACTAATAATGTCATGAGGACGAAATTATTTCGAAAAAACTGCATGTCAGCTAAGTGCCTTGGCCTTAGTGACAATAATTATGATTGTGATAGGCGCGTCTATGTCGTCTTATACAGCACTCTCGTGCTTCTTGGACTCACGTGCAAGACAACTCTAATCAGATTGCACTCTTAAAATGAATACACATTTCTGACGGAGTAGCTAAGTTTACAAATGAGAATTTGCCCAGCGGTTCTTTTAATGTGGGCGGACCCATTCGCTTATTGGTTGGTGCGAGTCTCTGGAACAGGCATTGTTTCTGAATGTGTATTGCGTTCCCTGTTGACTCGGCTGGCGGCTGGCAAGTGAGTTACCACGTCCTGATTGGCGAACGGCGTTGGAAACATGTTGCGGGCCAGTGCCGCCATTTTGCTGGCGTATGCGGTCGGAGGTCATTGCACAAGCAACGGTTTCACCTCTGTATTCTTAAGTTCTCTCAGCTGCGAATATAAGTAAAATTATTTCAGGAAATCCATTCATAACACAGTGACTTCCGATCAAACTTATCACCTCCCCAATAAGAGTTGGGTTTAGGTTTATTATTTAATAGACACGTGTAAATAAAAGTGTTATGTCCTCATACATTATCCAAATAGGAACCAATTTACGTTTTTACGGGGTGAAAACATAATGGCAAGCATTTTGCCACCCAGTTTTAATTTTGTGCTTCCTTGTTTTTTTGAACGATTTTTTTCCAAGCAATTGAAGTATGAACAATATATGTGAAAACGACGTAAGGCCTGTGAGTAATTAATAATTATAAACTAAAGGCTCGGCCAAAGGCGTATTGAATTTTTCGTTCATTTCCCTGGACTGGGGATGCACTCATTTGAATCACATAGCTATTGGGGCGGTATAAAGTAGTTTGTATACTGTTAGTTGTTAACCAGCTGTTCTCCATTTATTGACACTAGTAATGTCCTTTCCAGACGTGTAAACTCAGCTCACAGCCAGTGATTAGAGATGCTGTCTATAAGTTATTGTAGAGCTTATCACCTAGATGTGTTATGCCTTGGATAGCTCGGTATCCACTCTAACAGTCTATAAACAGATTGTAGTTATATTTGTTCCGCGTTGCCTCGTAATAGCGAACCCACGCAACACGACCGGGTGAGCTTGTTCATAGAATCTTAATTGATAGAGTGGAGTGGAGAGATTTGTGCGCCTCTTAACATCGAGGTCTTAAGAGTTTGAATGAGAATTTGCTTGTTGCCTTCGGTCCGCGAAATACCCTACTGCTGCCGGTCAAGAACACTCTGACATCCGCTTTGTAGCGGGAGGGCCTCCGCCCCCCCCTCCTCGAATTATAAGTAATGCTCCCCTCCAAATGACACTTACTTGCTCCTCGCTATCCTATTGCAGTTGGAAGGAAAATACAATTGATTCCAATAAACCATTTTGATTATCTGTACTAGCATCATGAATTACACTTGTTATTTTTCCTGAGAACTTATTTGTGAAAACCCTTGCCCCCGCGGCTGATGGCCGGGAGCAAAAGAGAGAAGAGACTGAGGATTTGAATCTACTTTACTCTCTTGGACAAAACATGTCCCGTAAATGGCCTTCCGAGATACAAATCGCTCGATACAAGACCGAATCTCTTGACTAAATGAAGTAACAGTTTTCGTGTGGGAAGTGCACCCAGGGCGATGCGACACTCTCTCAATGCCGAGCTTTCCGGGATCTGGAGGTGACCGTTACCCCCGGACATGACATGAAGTGAGGCGCTAAAATAGAGAGGGACTGGAATGCGAAAGCGGGGAAACGGTAGCACCCCGAAAAAAAAACCGCCAACAAGCGGCATTGTCCAACACGAAAAACCGGGGATGAACCTGCGGGGTATCGAAAATCCGGATCGCCTGGGTGGAAGTCGAGGGTCCTGTTCATTACGCCACCGCTGCCCTTGTTTTATAACTAAAGCCCCACCTACAGTGAGAAAAATTATACAATATCGTCACAGATGGCGAGATCACGGTAAAAATGACACCATAGGGTAACAATTTTGCTTTGATCGCTCGTAGCATTGCCATTCTGGCTGTAAACTACAAATAAGTCGCTTGACATAGAAGAGTACTCATTTGTCTTCAAATTTTATATTTAACTCATAGGCCTAGATGCAGTGGTTGCCAGACAGGAGACGTTTCACATAACGTGTGCCACTGTTACAACTGACCCCATGCCAAGGGATGTTGTAACAGTGATGGGGGCCAGTTGAAGCATACCTAAATAATACCCAATGCCCGCATTTCAATCAGTTATATTACTAATAAATCACATGTGATTACTTTTACATTATTTAAGGTTAATATGGCACCATTTTAGTAACATTTTAAACGGTCTTCTTTAATCACTTTATAAAATTTAACATTTTCAAGTTAACGTCGTGTTTAAAAAAAAAATCTGAAGCTAGTAAAATAGTATTTAATCAAACAAAACCACTTCTAAATGGAGGCATCTTTAAGTTGTATTTAACGACAAGTTCAAATGCTAACTTTCTTACTTCTTTAGTAGAAAGACCGAAGTATATATCTGCACAACGGATGAGGTATTTGGCGAGTAGATGTTCTTGATCTTCCGAAAAGACTCTGTTATGAGCTACATATCCCATACTAATATTTTCTGCCTCGGCACCTTCGTTCGTGGCATCTCTCTTTCGTATGTATCGTAGCAGAGACACGTGGTTAACTCTNGTTCGTGGCATCTCTCTTTCGTATATATCGTAGCAGAGACACGTGGTTAACTCTGCAGATCTCTGCTGCTCGTCTCAAAGAACTCCCAGACAGATGCACGTGTCTATAAATTAACAATAATCTTATGTTAANATATCCCATACTAATATTTTCTGCCTCGGCACCTTCGTTCGTGGCATCTCTCTTTCGTATGTATCGTAGCAGAGACACGTGGTTAACTCTTCAGATCTCTGCTGCTCGTCTCAAAGAACTCCCAGACAGATGCACGTGTCTATAAATTAACAATAATCTTATGTTAANCAGATCTCTGCTGCTCGTCTCAAAGAACTCCCAGACAGATGCACGTGTCTATAAATTAACAATAATCTTATGTTAATTAATTAAAATCCAAAAACAAAAATTTTGTTCATTAGGTATAAATAAGATTCGTATTGCCTGTTTACTACTTTCTCTTGTTGTGTTTTTAATTTTAAATTTACCAATTATTTCACATACCATAATACGATTGAAGATGTAATGTGCGTAATCCACAAAAGCTAATACAAAAAACTTGGTAGCGCGATGTGTTCTACATATTTGTTTAAAAGTTGCGTTGATTGCAGTATAAAACAATACATATATCCATTTCCTTCCTGGAATTGGAACTCTGAGTCTTATGGTCCTAACATTACGCTTTATTACTTCTTCCACTAAAATAATTACGGAAGTTTATATGTTATCATCTGCCTGCTGTGCATCCATGTAGTACTGAACAAACGAAAAAGGACAGTAAAATGCCTTTTTTTTCAAGCGCTTCTGACAGACAGGATCTTGCCTAAAGATCTAACTACCATCAATTAAATCTTTTCACGTGATGCCTGGGACATACTTAATTATCGAAATCATCGTAAATGACNGATCTAACTACCATCAATTAAATCTTTTCACGTGATGCCTGGGACATACTTAATTATCGAAATCATCGTAAATGACTACTCGCTTCCTTGTGCGATTATTAATTCGGTGCTTTTTCTTATATCTTCTATTCTGGTCTCGTCCATATTGTCTTCTCTGTTGTCTTTTGATTGTTGTTTTATGAGAACGGGTNTCTTCTCTGTTGTCTTTTGATTGTTGTTTTATGAGAACGGATTAAAATAATTAGGTCTCGATATTTGTTGCTCTGTGCTATTTGTGTGAATTTCCACGTCAATTTGTCCTGTAATTTTTATGCTCTGCGGTAAACGCCTAGATAAATAATTTTTTTCTGAAATTCTTCAAATTGGTTTTTCATTTATTGCTAGGTTATTCATATCCAAGTATTCGATTATTTATTATTCGTCTGAAAATACTTATGAGAATTTCTATATCGAGTATTTTTTAACAGCTGTTGCAAAGGCCTATTTGTTAAATACAGAGAAAATATTGTTTCATTGTATGACTATTTTTTGTAACTACGCTGTCTTCTGGAGATACAGATTAATAGTATCATAAAGAAGTGTCTTTGTACTTAAGGTCATGTAAAAACAAATCCGACTGTGTTTTCAATATTGTGAATTGCAGTAGATAATGAAATACGTGAAGTAATTAACGCACATAATAAAAATTGTCAATAACTATACAAGGGAAATGAGAAACGACTGCACGATGGAAAGCAAGGTGTCTATTCAGGGCTTTATTGCGACATTCAATTGGTTATACAACTCTTTATATGACTCTAGAATGGATCGATCAGTTGAAAAGGATCGTTTCACTCAAGTACTTTTTAATCATTTCGTCTGCACTGAGTGGCTCAAAATCTATTAAACAGGTTATTTGCAAAGGAACAATCAAAATTCTATGGACCTTTATTTAACCTTGTTGATTTAACGTACTCGGTCCTAACCTTTTGGTGTGTAAGAGATATTGCACGGTTCTTAGTGCCGCTAAGAGCAAGTACTGCCGCTTCTAAGCAGAAAATCGAGTAGTGAGTAACAGTGTGTTGTAGAACAGCATGGGAATTCCAGTACGCTGTTTGAAATGTTTCGCTATTTCAGATGTACTCGAGGGAATGTATGAATTGATTGATAAGAATGAGTGTACAAGAAAAAATTCTTCACAACCAAAATACGATACATTTTTGTTGTTAAATTTAAGCGAACATATTAACTGTAATAAGAAAAATGGTAGGTTGAAAACAAATTCTGGCAACGGTAATACTTACAATTTTTAACAATAATTTGTACTTATATATTATAAAAGTTAGTTTTTTTATAACTTTAAAAGCTTGTAAGAAGTGCACCAGCGTAGATATGATGAGAGATGCGATGCAGCTTGTAGGGTTTCATGAGACTTCAAACGACACGTAATAATTTTCATAAAGTGCCGATAATAATAAAGAAAGCTTTTAAAGTTTGCTTACTAACAAAAACCGGTGTTCCCGCCGCTACATCCTCCAAGACAGAGTGCCTCGATGTTATCAACGTATGGCTGCCTGTAATAGCACAGTTTACGAACGATCAAAGCTACCTCTTTCTGAAAAGTAGTTACCATACAACAACTTACTTACGTTTGCATTTACATACATGTTGTAGTATTTTAATTATTCAATTCATGCTACTTGTTTTGACCTACCTGTTCACAGAGTAGATATGTGCGCTTCCCACTAATACACACTGGAGAGCCAAAAAAACTGGTATAGGCGGGCGTATGAAAATAACAGAGGTAAGGAACCAATCAGAGGAACGCGATGCGGTCAGAAGCGCCTATATATATAAGACAACAAGCGTCTGGCAAAGTTACTAGATCGGTTACTGCTGCTACAATGGCAGGTTATCAAGATTTAAGTGAGTTTGAACGTGGTGTTATAGTCGGCGCACGAGAGATGGGACATAGCATCTCCGAGGTAGCGATAAAATTTGGATTTTCGCGTACGACCATTTCACGAGTTTACCGCGAATATCGGGAATCCGGTAAAATATCACATATTCGGCATCGCTGCGGCCGGAAAAAGATCGTGAACCGAACGGGACAAACGACGACAGACGTGCAACCCTTTCTCAAATTGGCGCAGATTTCAATGCCATCTGCAAACCTTCAGACATTACTCGAGTCCGTGCCACGTCGTCTTGCGGCACTTCTGCGTGCAAGCGGGGGCCCTACACGATATTAGGCAGGTGTACCAGTTTTTTTGGCTCTTCGGTGTAATAATGCTTAAACTCGAATTAAAAGTAATCGTTTTGTAAAAATAATCCAGACGAGAAAATTATTACTAAGCACAAAGGCAGTTCATACAATATTTTGGAAACACGATTTTCTTACTGCGCTATAAGCAATATTAAAAACACTATACATTGCGCTGTTTGAATTATTTCAATGGACATGTCTCTTGATTATACAATGGATGAATGTATTTTACTAACAAAGGTAATGAAAATTATGGAATTCTAATGCACAGAATAAGAACAAATACGAGTAGCCTTAAATAACCAGGTCATAGCAGTGGCTTTCAATCCATGCAAGGAAATATCCACCAAGATGCATTATTAAACCAATAATTTCAGAATATAGTATACGTTCGAATAAATACAAGTCCAGCAGGTTACATAAATGCATTTAATGATATCCTTTTTGGATATACCTCTTTTAACTTACACTGTTGTAATATTTACATTTAAATTTCGCCTCCGCTAATGAAAAAAATTGTGACTCGCAAAACTACCTGAAATAAGATGACTTATACATACAGGTTGTTCTATAACTAAACGCCCAAAATGCGAGAAGAGATTCCTTATGAAAAATAAAGTCGGAAATATACAGGACACGATATATCTATACGGGATATTAAAGGAGATATGAGCTTATGAAATTTGAGTTTCGACAACATATTTTTGCCGAGTGCCTTGTACAACGCCTACAAAGTCCGCAGCACAAAGGTGACTTATGCTTCCTATGTAGCAGATACACATACGTAATGCTGGCCGTCCTCGGTCTGTGTGCACTGTTCAGCTTGAGGAAGTGATACGTCAGCACATCAACAACATGCGCTCTACTAGTTCACGCTCCATAGCGCGCCAAATGGGCGTGTCCCATTCAACACTGTGGGACGTACTGTGGGTATACCGTCACCATTCCTAACACTGAAAGAATGTACAAGGCATTCAGCGAAAATACGTTTTCAAAACCCAATTGTTACAGGCTCATATCTCCTCTAATAATCTGTTTAGGAATATGGCTTCCTTTATGTTTTGGACTTAATTTTTCATAAGAAATCACCTCCCGCAGTTTGGGCGTTTAATTTCAGGATATTATCTTTCTCTCTCTCTCTCTCTCTCTATATATATATATATATATCTATATAGGATTTCTCATATATATTTAATGTCCGATATATAGATAGGATGTTCCATAAATATAAGATGTCCCATATATATATAGGTTGTCCCATATATATATATATATAGGTTGTCATATATATATATGTAAGTTATCCCATATATATGGGCATTCTCTCTCTTTATATATAGGATCTCACATATATATAAATAGGATGTTCCATATATATGATATCCCATAGGTTGTCCNATTGTGTACATATACACATTCTCTCTCTCTCTCTCTATATATATATATATATATATATATATATAGATTGTCCCATATTTATAGAAAAACATATAGAAATATATATATAGGTTGTCCCATATATATATATATATATATATAGAATGTCCCATTTATCTTCACCACCCCCAATAACTCCGTACCGGACTCGAAATGAAATAGTATAACAAAAAAAGATAGTATAACAGGAAACGGAAAATAATACTGCTGGGGAGTCAGCCTTATAGCATTATTTATTAGTGAGATTTGAGTACTAACATCAGTTTTTTAAATGGCACCATATATATATATATATATATATATATATATATATATTGGTTAAAATTTCAATGAAACTCGTCAATGCCTATTTAAACATGTAGCACAATGTACACTTTCATAACAAGAACACTAAATACGACATAGAAAATGGGATCTATACTGCCCGTTTGTAGTGCTATCCATGTGGGTACTGCGAGGGGTATAAAATTCATATTAGATGTTCAAAGTGTTGACCGTTGGAAGCGCGACACAAGTTCAGTGGCTGGATGAATGACAACACTGATTCCTCCAGTGTTGCCTGCAGAAGAGCATTACAAGGTCGATGATACGTTCCTGCAGGTTCTCTGGAGTTGTTGGAATATCTCGATAGACAGCGCCTTTGAGGTAATCCCAAAGAAAGAAGTCCAGGAGGTTAAGGTCAGGAGACCACGCAGGCCACTGAACTGGTCCTCCACGACCAATCCACCTACCAGGATATTTTCGGTGAAGAACATGACGTGCATACACGGAATCATGTGCTGGGAATCCAACTTGCCTTTACCACATTATCATTATGTTCCTTAGAGGTATCTCATCGAGACGACCAGGAAGAATTGTTTATATGAAGGATGCGTACAACATGCCGTTTCGGCTACCATTCACGAAATAAGGCCATATAACCTTATTGCCAACTATCCCAAATCAGACGTTAACTCTCTATTGATGCTGATGGCCTACCTGTCGAAGTCATCGTGGGTTCTCGACGGCCCAATAATGCACGTTCCTCGTATTCACTTGGCATGAGTTAGAGAACGAGGATTAATCGGTAAAAAGAACAGCCGAAAAAAAAGTTCGGGTTGGCGATAATTTGTTACTGTGCTCATTGACAGAACTCTACACGATTTTGGAAATCATTCCCGTGCAATTCTTGGTGTAAGTGTAAACGATAGGGACAGAACGTATGACGCTTAAGAATAAGATGTGCACTCGTTTTCGAAATCCTATTTCGGCTTAAAGTTGACGTGTGCTGACGCGTGGATAAACTGCTAGAACAACAACCTAATCAGTTTCATATGTGCGATTTCTAAGACGACTGCGTTGCTGTGGTTTCAAATTACGGGGAAAAAATCCGTCTGAACGGTGGTGTCTTGCTACCGTATAGCTCTCTGTAGATTTGCTCCACCAGACAAACATTTCTCCGACCTTCAACAGAATGAACGATGAGTGAGCAAACCAAGCTATAGATAATGATTAATAACAGAACTGTGTGTGTGTGTTTCAGTACCACTCACTTGAACGTACTACTCTGTGCTGTAAAATAATACGAACGCATTACTCTGCAAACTTACATTCTACATTGATGAGCAGCATTTCTACCTTCTCGTCGTTGGAGTACATTACAGTTACGACAACTCTCACCTTGCAGTGTACCGTATTCGACTGCACACGGATGACTGACTGAGTAGTCGTCACGCCACGTGTGTGGAATGTGGTACGCCACTCTGGGTACCTGCACTGTTTACGTCACCCTCTACATCCAATGCAGAGCATCAACGTCATGAAGTACTGTACCGTGTAGCGCAATCGTGCCGCAAGGCATCACATAACGGGTCTTCATGAACGCTTATGAGTCCCAATGTCTATGGCGGTGTTTAACTATCTGTTTATTAGACTGGTACATTGTGATATTTTTTTGAATAGGTCTTGACGAGTTTCGTTTAACTTTTAACGAATAAATACATGGTGCAATTTAAAAAACGTATGTTATTACTCGTATCTCATAAATAAATAATGCTAAAAGGGTCACTCCACAATAGTATTATTTCTCCCTTCCAGTTATACAATTTTATATGAAACACTTTTTCATTTGAAACCTGATACGTACGAAGTTATTGTGGGTGATCAAGATAAATGGGACAGTCTGTATATTAATATATATATATATAAATGGGACAGCCTGTATATTAATATATATTTGTATATATATATGCATAGTTTTTGTTTTACAAATTATACTCGATTCAAGTTAATTATTGATTCCTGCCCGTGAAACCATAACACTAGCAGTTAAATAGTTGTAACTTAGAATTTGTATCAAATGAGTTTATACGACGTATAATAAATAATCAACAATTAATAAATAAATCAAAGAAGATGTAGGTAAATAAAAAATATTGCAACTCTCTCTTCCTTCAATTACTGAACAGTTCACAGGTGTTGTAGTGTTGTAGTGTTTGTTATGTAAAGGTATATTTACCTATTCTTGGCAGTAATCCGTTCACATAAATACGGAAGTATTAAAAATTGGGCAGTATTTTATTATTTTAATTACTTTTTTAAGTGACAACATTTTTGGATACCTTTCTATTATAATGTATTTTATGCTCTGCACGAAATGTGCAGTTTTGCAGCACACACACCGTACATATTTATTTATATTTCATTTGTGAAATCACTTTCAATTTTCGCCGGCTTGTAGAATGTCGCGAAAATTTTTTTACGTCATGTATTTATCTACGTTAAAAAAATGTGTAATTAGTTTAATTGCAACCACTTACGTAGGTGTTTCGTGTGTGGGGGCGAGCGTGTTTTCAGAGAAATCCTGTTAAAATTTATTGTCTCGGAGACGTTGGAAGGCTCAAAATAATATCTCTCAGAATCTACTTACATGTCCTTACATTCAAACAAAAAATTAATTATCCCCGCGCAGTAATTTATTTTTTAAGTATGTTCTTTACACGCCTTGCGCTGTAGCGTTACTCTTGAGGTTACCTCTTTAAATTACCTGTACACTTGGATTAATGAATGTTTACTGTTCACTGACTTGTTCCTCGCCAAGCACATATCATGGATTTTTTTCGACCTTGACATCTTTACTCTGGAATACTACAATTTTCGATAACTGTGTTTCCGTGTGTATAATACGTTGGAGTAAATAACAAAGAGATGCGGCGAACACGTAGTTCCTACCTTCAATGTGCTTTGGAATCCAAGCGAAGTGGTGGTGGGGGAAATCGTGGCGAACCCAGGATTCTCTGCGCAGAATGATTAATAGATAGTTTGTTTTTGCCTTACGCAGTATGAAAGTTAAATGATAAAATAATACTCAAACTTGGAACCAGGAAGGAAATATTACTCGTATGAAAACTATCGAGCTGGCCAATAAACGAACTCCGGGATTTTCATTTAAACTGATAAAAATAAAATAAAAAGGAACAGTCTACAAGCCAAGATATCCTCAATACCACCAGACAAAATGCTATTCAAATTGAATATTGACAATTTTTTCATATTCTTGTCCATGCGTCTAACGACGCTCTTAAACTCCCTGTTTATTTGTCGTCGGCGGTAATAAACACGACTCGGCGAATGCTAGCAATTCCAGAAGTCTGAATGTGATAGGCAGGCGGCAGGCGTTTTCACGTCGTCAAAGTTCTCACAATGAGGATTTTGTTTGTATTACTGGATGATTAATAAATCAGTCGGACCCAAATGACATGTGCGGGGAAGGAGGCAGTGATATGCTAGACTGGCGGGAGAAGTAATGAACTTTCTTAACTCCTCGCCGGTACACTTAATTTCTGTGCGATGCTGTAGTAACAGCCTGTAATGGCTGTAAGGCCTGGGCTTCAACTGACATATGACTTAAGCACTCACATTTCGTGGGCGTACAATGAAAATCCTGTAAGTACATCAAGTAAAACTACGAGGAAAATGGATTTTTATGTTAGTATGTTTCGGTAAAATATTATCGGGTGTGCATGGTATTGAAACTTGTTTATGTTACTGTATAATACAATGAAGAATGTACACAGAATATAACGAACACTTACGAGGCAAACTTATCAGTATTAATAATGATTTTGAGAACCAAAACACATAAAATTGGACTTAATGTATTTTCACTGTCCATTGTTCGTGGTACGACAGTGTAATTTACGGATGACTCTGGAATAAAATTCTTGGCTTGAACTGAAGTGGGTAATTNTTCTGTGCGATGCTGTAGTAACAGCCTGTAATGGCTGTAAGGCCTGGGCTTCAACTGACATATGACTTAAGCACTCTCATTTCGTGGGCGTACAATGAAAATCCTGTAAGTACATCAAGTAAAACTACGAGGAAAATGGATTTTTATGTTAGTATGTTTCGGTAAAATATTATCGGGTGTGCATGGTATAGAAACTTGTTTATGATACTGTATAATACAATGAAGAATGTACACACAATATAACGAACACTTACGAGGTAAACTTATCAGTATTAATAATGATTTTGAGAACCAAAACACATAAAATTGGACTTAATGTATTTTCACTGTCCATTGTTCGTGGTACGACAGTGTAATTTACGGATGGCTCTGGAATAAAATTCTTGGCTTGAACTGAAGTGGGTAAATGTTTGTACCACCCGTGAAGTTCTTCTGTGGTAGCTCCAGTCCAACACAGGTAAAGAAGGTCCTTATTTTGGCTGCTGATGGGAAGAGGATTTCTGTACAACTTCGTGAGTTGTTTAGGTAGTGCTGGAAGTCGTCCTTTCCCAAACACATGGGTTGATCCGTATTCATGCGAATGCTCATACTTAAACTCAACTGCACCAGGCTTTGCTTTGGCAAACCTAAAACTCTTGGCAAGAAGCCAATTCACTTGCTGAACACTGGTGTACTTTGTCCTATTCCTAATTAATGTATATGTCAGCTCCTGTAAGTTCATGAAATCTGTGGATTTTAGTTCCTTAATGTTGTGTGGGGCATTGGTTTTGTTCCGAAGTCGTATTAACCTGGCAACACAAAAAAATTTCTAACCAGTTTGGCATAGTTTATTACAGGTAAAAAAAAAAAACCTCTTTGCCCTCTCGATTGCACCGCGAATGGAGTCAACGTCCGTATAGGTGTGTCCACTTTCTATAAATGTATACTCTATAACTTACAGGTGAGTAGTTAGCACAGTGTACAGCAAAAGTGCTGCAACAGTTTTGTCCTCCGCGTGTATTTGAAAACGTAGACACTTCAGTTACATTCTGGGGGCAGAATTATTCAAGTACTGGAATAGGCAACTTCCTATCTCGTAACTTCCTCTTTTGCCGTTGAGTTCTATCCAGCAAAAACAAAAGGCTTCATTGGGTGTCGCAGACTCGTAGACTGTAAAATTGTGAGCAAAAATCTTCCTGCTGTAGTGCATGGTACTAGCGTCGGAAGATGTTACTTGTAGAACAGACTTTAGGTCAAAAGTTAAAGGAAATAAACTGCTGCTCTTTCAGAGCCCNCGTCGGAAGATGTTACTTGTAGAACAGACTTTAGGTCAAAAGTTAAAGGAAATAAACTGCTGCTCTTTCAGAGCCCTTTCCTTGTCAAAAGCTTTTGCAGCATTGCATTCTGTTTTTCTTCTCTAATGAGCCTCACAAGTTTCTTTTAGTGAACGCCTTTCTTCGTGGTAAGCTTTTAGGCAAGTCGCACAAGTTTGGCAGAGATCTTACTTCGGTTTTAAAAATGACAAATTGTATTATCTTCCAAAGGTTCTCTGGTAAGTTATTAATTAATGAAATTTTTTACCTTTTGTGTCTCATTTGTTCTTATAAAGCTCATACTTTTTAGAAATGGAGAGATTTATATCCAAATACTCTCTTGTAGGGAATAATGCGATTCCATAGTGGGGAAGCTTTCAATGTGCGCCTTTACATCAGTTATCTTGCCAGGACTCGTTTTGTTTCCTGGTTCATGTTTTCCTCGTTTATCTTCGCCATTGTAAGTACCAGCTTATCCACTGTGTTTAATTGCATTCAAAATCACATAATTTGTAATGCAAAGTCTTCAGAAAAAAAACTCACGTACTCTGACAGCCGTTCCATTTATTTCAAAATAGTACTGTTTGGAATTATTAAGTGGTGCTCTTTCCGCAGTGCGTTGACGTCGTCTTTCTGGAGTAGAATACCATTTTATACTCAGAAGAAAATCCTTCTGCCTAAAAAGTAACACAGTTTCCAGTAAGAAGCACATGGGGTCTTTCTTTCATATTCTGAAACTTTCTGCTAATATTTAAAGCAGCAATTTCATCAGTTGACTGGCTTTGGTGTCGTGGGCGGACGATTTTGGTTTTTGATTGCATCTGGCAAACGTTCGCTGCACCATCTCTTTGCCACATTGTATTTCCATGTGATTGGTTCCTTGTGTTTTCACCTACTTCTCTTTGGTTACGCCTTTTTTCCAGCTCTTTGCTGTTGGTCCTCCATAGGCATTTTCCTAAATTTATTAGTAAAATATTTCTATAGTCTCTTGTCGTGTAACAAGGTCTCCGTTTTATCTGGAAAACAAGCATAAGAGTTGAGTAAACTATCAAGATTATTAGATTGGTTTGAAAGGTGCGAAGTAAACAAATAATAGTTTAAAGTACACATTTAAAGAGGTAGAGAATTCCGGTTTATAACAAAGGTAAGTAGGATCTACATCTGAGTCATCAGCAGGTGTCTCCTTTATAATATTATCAATTTCTTCAGGCTTATCGTCTGAGATATGACAATCATCTGTACTTCATACAGCAGCATCAGCACGTCATACTCCACTCGAACCTGGCAAGCAAAATGTGCACTGAATATGTAAAGTGAAGATGTTCTCATTTGTGTTCATTTTATTATTTAATGAGTATAAACAACAATAAATTTGCCATGATACATGGCAATCACTTCATTTATATTGCTATAAGAGTATTCCATCGCAATGAGAGCGAATAAAACCTAACCTGTACAGGACCTAAACCACAATTATTATTTCATCATTCGTTGCTTTACGTAACAAATACCTGCTTCCGTACAAATTTTACCAGCTGCATTTCTGAATGTCGAAACTATAAAAAAAATAACAACAGATTTCCCGTGCAAACCAAAAGTGGTTTACCAGTCAAATCGAAATTCATCGATTCATTCTCTTGGCTTTAAAACTTTTAAAATATTTTTTTGCTTTCATACTTACCTAGTACAGGTAAATTTTGAAGTTCCCCCAATGTCCTAATATTCGGTTCTGGTCCATAACCGGATAAGAGGAGCGCTGTGTCACATTGAAAAGTAGGTGACACACGTTAATTGGTAATAGATGCAATTTGATTTTCAGTTCTGTCCACATACTTTGCACCTGTAACAACCCGCCATATTTACTGGACAGTTATTACTTCACAATTCGCACTCAGCAACAAATAATATCAATTCAGACTGACATCAGATTAATTATACATAGCTCCAAATACTTTTCGCGAAATTACAGTACTTTTAACAATCATTATCTGTGAGATGAATATACTTCAGATCTTCAAATTGTAATTTTTGTAGCCTGTATTATCTTTGTGTGGTAANTCATTATCTGTGAGATGAATATACTTCAGATCTTCAAATTGTAATTTTTGTAGCCTGTATTATCTTTGTGTGGTAAGGTGCAACCAATTTCCATTACATTTTTGCAGATTGCTTCAGATTATCTTAGTTGATTTGTTTTTTATAATAATTACATAATAGAATTTTCGTCGCTTGATTGTTAACATAAATATTATCTTAAAGGTTATTTTTCTAAGACACTTTCCATTTTTAACTGATGTTTGCAATTTCCTTTCAGCAGCTTTTGTCGATCCACGTGCCAACAGCACTAACTTCTTTGCCCTTGAAGTCATCGTAGCAATATAACAAACATAATTACTTATAGTCCAACAGGAAACAACACCACCGCTCGTTCACTCGTTTCCAACAGAAGTGAGTATCCAAGGAAGAACCACCAACTCCTGAAACGAAAATAAACTCTCCCAATTTGGCAACATTGGAGCTTATTGCTTATTACGTCAGTTATGATTAGAATACAGATTTAGTATAGTATTTTTAAAGTTAATGAAATAGATGGATGTAAATCAGGCATTGAAACAGAATGCACGCACAAAGTGTGGAATGCCATGTGTACGTAATGTTTATTCTCTGTTGACTAAAGCCATTATTTGACTATGTTGACAGTGAAAATCCATTAAGTGCATTAAGTGTTTATTAACTTTCTGATATACTGTTTATTACCCAGAGACACAAACTAGCTGCACTTAAAGAATTTTCTATGTCAGCAAAATATATTAAGTGGACTTGTAAATAATTCAGTATTCTGTACTCCTAAGATAATTGCGTATATGGACCCAGGTGATTTTCCTTGTAATGAAGCACATAAAACTGGACNGTAAGACAATTACGTATATGGACCCAGGTGATTTTCCTTGTAATGAAGCACATAAAACTGGACACTTTCATAGGCATAACTCATTTGTANCTAAGATAATTGCGTATATGGACCCAGGTGATTTTCCTTGTAATGAAGCACATAAAACTGGACACTTTCATAGGCATAACTCATTTGTAGAAAAAAAAAACTGGACTTAGTGGGTTTTCCTTGTGCGCCCACGATTTGTGAATATAAGCACGTACACAACATAAGCACAGCAGCCTTGCTATAATTCAAACAAACATTGTAACGTTCGTTTGTTTATTCTGCTATGTCAGGCATTCTGTGTTGTAGGTTCTGATGAAAATATATATTTCTATATAAATTACTAGCGCGGGAAATTAGTGAATGGTATACGCTCAATCAGCACAGTAAACAACAATCCTAACATTCCCGTTGACCAGAAGATGAAGTCCCATTGTAGTGCGATCGGGCACCTTGGGTGGGGTCCTGCGTCCTACTGAGTCCCTCGGCTCTGAGAAACAGTCGTAGTCCGGGCGGAATGCTATGCTTCCCCCTTACTGTCCGGTGCCGCAGTTGCGTTGACGCATCATATGAAGGGTTTGTCTCCTTGCAATATCATGGTTTCTGATTGCCTGAACACCGACGCACAGCGAAGGTAGCAAAGTGAATTTAAGCGAAGTGCAGTTCTTCTTGTTACTATCACTGTGCAGCCGCGGGCGGCGCGAGACTGCACGGAAATGTCACATCTGTGCCAAGAATGTTCGTTATAATCTATTCGCTGTTTCTTCGTAATTTTTTCTAAATAAGTCATGTACCACAAGCGTTTTGTAATTTAGTTAATCAAAAAAGACCTAACTTTTTATTAAATTTAACTTCTACTTATATTTTAGTTGTAAACTATAGTATTCTATTGCTTATAAATATGGATAAAACAGGAATGAAATAGGTGTGTTGATAATAATGCCTGGTAAGAAATATTTCTTTTGTAAAATATTATTAACCTGAGTGATCACGAATGCGGTGCGTTGTTCCGTTTTCTGTTATTTTCCACACTCGGTTAAGCTTTGTTTACATGAAGCAGAGGAATATCCAGAAATCAGAGATTCAGTAAAGCTGAAAGTAACCGCGCGAAAGGACTATAACGGTGCACTGGCCATCTACAGCCGAGCGTATTCTTCCCTTCCCGAAGGATTGCGGAACGGAATAGAAGGAAGGGTGGGCATAATGTGACTTAGCCTGGTCCGGATATGTTCCTGACGAGCATTCGTCATGGCCGAGTAGTGTTCGCTTATCGCTATGCGCAATTGTGGCTTTCCGAACTGAAAGTCATACAGTGTAGTTCCTATGTATAACACAGTTATACTGTCATGTTAGTGATGTGCTTATATAAATCGCGTCCGACGCCTAATGCATGGGCTTTCCCTGTGGTAGTGCTGAGGGCTTAGCCCGGGCATCAAACTTTTGATGTGTGAAATTTGGTGCGAACCTGATTCGTGACCACCGGAACGAGGCCGGGGGACCAGTCTACGGTGGGTGTAAAAATCTGGATTTACAATTGGAAAATTATAAATTAAGAATAACGCAGTAACCACAGTTCTCGTACACGGATCTGAGTCTTCTGGATTTACAATTCAGAGTTAAACTGGTAACTCTTAAGTCCAGCCAATGAAAACTCGCAGCAAGAATGTCCTGNCAGTTAAACTGGTAACTCTTAAGTCCAGCCAATGAAAACTCGCAGCAAGAATGTCCTGTTTATTTTTGTTCCTAAACTCTTGTAACAGAATCATATGAACACAAATTATTATTCAAAGAAGATACTTTCTGGCACAGGAGCTAATTAGAGTGAACTTAATTCGCAAATATAATCATAAACATGCACGTACACATATTTTTAATATGCGTATGCTAACATAGCTGTAATAAACGTTTCCCGCCAACAACACTGACTGCTTTGCTCTGATTGGTCACTGCCCCAACATTTACTTAAAATATAGCAAATAAATATTAATTTTCTTACTTAATAATCTTCCAACACCACACACAACTGCTNCAACATTTACTTAAAATATAGCAAATAAATATTAATTTTCTTACTTAATAATCTTCCAACACCACACACAACTGCTAAGTTTTATTGGGAAGCAACTCGTAAAATAACACATTTTCACCTCTTTTGTATGTGTGTTAACGTATTAGTTAACACTTAATTTTTCTATTGTAAACCTGGGATGAGGTTTTACCTGGTAGGAGTGTCTCTGACCTTCATATAAACGTACTCTGTCTCCATCGACACGGCCTAAAATGCGGCTTCTGGCTAAGGTCTTGTTAGAATGTCGCTGAGGCATATAAGCCTATCCATCGTCTGCCTCGCTATATGCTGCCGGAATGCTTATGGCCTAGGAGTGCGGTGACTCCGTGAATAATAATCCACAACATTCCCATTTCTGCAGTGACATGTCACCTTAAGAAGCCATGGCACTTAAACTGACGCTGAACACGTTAATAGAAGTTCGCAGGTTCACAGAAACCACTACAGAAAAATCAAGAAAAGGCCGTCATAAATAACCGTCTTTACTTACTTTGTATGGAAATAGTTTTGCGGAATGATACATTCATTTAGCATGATATAGTAATGCGTGAAAATTTACGACATTACAAATAACTTGACAGTATTGCTTCATGCTGGTGAAATATTTGTTCACAAAATTAGTGGAAAATATTATCTAGGATTGCCGTTTCTTAATTTTCATATATTCGCTTCCAAAAACCTGTACATTTGTTTCAATGATTCTAGTGTTAATTTGTATACCACGCCCTTTTAAGCGGGGATGGGGCCACTGCTGTTCGATAACGTGCTGAGGATATGAACACCTGTAGGCCTAGTATCAGAGTTCAACAGGTTCATGACTACAGAGAGTGCTAGTGATGTGTCTTGGACATGTGTTTTCAATTTCCTATTATAGCGTCTCGTAGCTCAAGAGAACCGACAGTCTTGAA
Organism: Clitarchus hookeri; assembly: GCA_002778355.1. NCBI lineage: Eukaryota > Metazoa > Arthropoda > Insecta > Phasmatodea > Phasmatidae > Clitarchus > Clitarchus hookeri. The sequence goes on from NQII01001223.1 coordinate 89,772, forward strand.
GAGCCAGTGCTAGATAACTTTCATAGTACCGAGGACGACTGAAGTGAGAAACTCCTAGGTGGTCCACATGCTTGGTTTTCAAAAGGGTGTGCTTAAATCGTGAGAAATCATCACGGCATTTGTCTGGTGGCGAGTTAGTTTACTTTTCATCAGTAAAACCGCTTGGGGCTGAAACCGGCATTTCATTGTTAGTAAATACAATCTGCATGTTACTGGACGAGACGTGCTCCACGGCTGGTGCCTGCCTTGGTCTTGCGTCAGCAAACTCCATACACGTCATGACATGGAGAGGAGGAGTTAAGGCTGATCTTTGCGTAAACGAAGTTCTCTCTCTTTGACCAGCGTTGGTGGGCGCTCCCGGGGAAAATACAGGGACACCTGCCCATATCGGCATATCAATACTGACTGGTCCAGATCTGGTCATATTGAGGTAGGACTCGTACCGGTAGTGGCTGGTAATTCGCAGTGATGATGGATGAGTTTCATCCTAGATCAAGGCAACCGATAGCACATGGTCACCTTGGAATGGCAAACCCGAGAAAGGCTTTTGGCTAAGAAGGCTGAAATTATATTTTTTATTTGGTTTATTTGTCCTGCTTTACTGCGATCTTTAGGCCATTCTCGTACCTCAACAACTACTGAACTTTTGACTGGGATAAACATATGTGCGTTATTGAAAATCATCTGCAGAGAAACATCTTTGTCGCCGATTGATAACACCGCCCCTAGACACATGGCTCCCTTAAAGGAAGCGCTGCTTTAAATGAGACACTGTTTATTGTGGTAAAAGTTCCGGGTCATTTGTGTTCATACTGACCTCACCCAACTATCGCTGATATGAAAGTGTACGGTTTTTTTTACAATACATGAATGTCTTACGATAGCCCTTCTAGTTCAAGGAAAAACGCTGGAGATGGATTTGTTAAATGAATGATATAAAACATTTAATTAAGAACCATAGGCTAATGAGAGAAAAAAAAATCCAGGATTCCATTGAACGCAGAACCATTATGCACCAACTTAAAACGTTTTGCCTAAGCGCTGTAAGTTGCAATTCAGTGTTAGCTCATAATGTACTAATTTATCTAATACGGTAATGTGCAAGGTAAAAACACGAGACCTCTCCGTTTACTACGTACGGTAGATTACTAATCCACAAGAAGCAAGCAACCTAAAAATGCCTGGGAGTTACCGTTTTTTAATGCATGAATGTGGTTACAACCTCTCCCATCTACGTGGAAGGATGTTGATATCGACAACCAATATGGTTTGCGCTTCGTAGGTTATAGAAACACAAATATTTATCTTTCAGTCTAGCTGTTTACTAGCAATAAATATCACCTTAAGCTACAATTTCCGTTAGGAAATTTACACTGGATAGCCAAAAAAACTGGTATAGGCGTGCGTATGCAAATAACAGAGGTATGAAACCAATCAGAAAAACGCGATGCGGTCGATAGCGCCTATATAAGTCAACAAGCGTCTGGAAAAGTTGCTAGATCTGTTATAGCTGCTACAATGGCAGATTACCAAGATTTAAGTGAGTTTGAACGTGGTGTTATAGTCGGCGCACGAGAGATGGAACATAGCATCTCCGAGATAGTGATAAAATTTGGATTTTCGAGTACGACCATTTCACGAGTGTACCGTGAATATCGGAAATCATTTAAAACATCACATCTTCGATATCGCTGCGGCCGGAAAAAGATCGTGAACGGAAGGGACAAACGACGACTGACGAGAATCATTAAATGTGACAGACGTGCAAATCTTTCTCAAATTGGCGCAGATTTCAATGCCTCCTGCATACCTTCAGACATTAGTCGAGTCAATGCCACGTCGTCTTGCGGCACTTCTGCGTGCTCGCGGGGGCCCTACACGATATTAGGCAGGTGTACCAGTTTTTTTGGCTCTTCAGTGTTCTAAGGATATATATAGATGGTATACATTTATTTTCTTCTTATTTTTTAAGGAGGTTCACTGGCCCAGGTTTGCCGGTGGAGTTCAGTTCCATACTGTACATCTGTTACTGGATTCCAATTCCCAAATAAAGCATTGCAAACATCTACCCACATATTTTCCTTCTAGTTTCTGTCAGAAAATTATTTTAGGTTCCTGCTTTATAGAACATGTCTACAATCACTCTCATTTATTATATTGTCTACGCTTTTTTATTCACTCTAAAATTTCAACACGCTTCACGCAGAAAGAAAAATAACAAAACATTTAATTTGCTCCATGCAATTAGTACGACGAAAGTACGCATTATACAAATTGCATAACCGCAATTATGTGTAGTGAACGCCAATCAATTGTTAGCGGTACGAATACTGCGCCCACCATAGTCGTAATAAAGATGTCACTTTGTTTTAGCACGCTTCAAACCTCTCCAAAAGTCGAACTACACTTCTGTTGTTAGTCGCCAGTGGACACTCACTTGGAAAGTCACTGAGCACACCCTTGCGGCGTATATTCGCGAAGACTGTTTGGTGACTGTGGACACACATCTTAAAGCTGTTCTAGAGAAAATCTATTTTACCAACTAGGTTTTAAAGAATTTTACGATTTCGTAACATGATATCGATAGTAACTTGAAAAAAATTCTAAGTAAATTGAAAGGCAACTTTTATAGCGGTTTTTTAAGAGTTAAATATAAAATAATTTCAACTTAAAAAATTAAAGTACAAGTTTTAAAAATTCAGTTCAATACAAAATTATGTTTCAAGTACAGTGTTTACTGAAGTCACAGGAGGGGTACGCTGAAGTTTTTTTGAAATCCGTCTCTCAAGGCCCCGGTGATAAAAAAGCCGCCCAAATTTGTCTCCTCTTTGAAATCCGACACTTGATTCGTGTGCGAAAGGGATTATGTCTAGCTGTTTTGACTCGTAGTTTTATCTCAAAAGTTATAATTTAAATGTACGCGAACAGCGTAACTAATTGCCTTATATTATTCATGACATTCTTATAACATGAATAATTAATTTGAGCTGTGACCGAACATATTAACGACATATTATTTGGTAATTGGTATAAAAATGTACATTAGTGTTATTTTTGAGTAGGTTTCTTATTTTTGAAAAGTGATTTGCCTCTATGGCAGTACTTTTTTTGCTCTATCAATTCATACCTCTATAATAAAAAATATAATATTCTAAAAGTGTAAAAAACTAATTATAGTGTTCTAAACGCCTTTTAAACATATAAATACAGCTGATAGGATAATTACTATAAGGCCTACTCCATTCTGTATTTAAGATGAAATGCCTGCTGCTGCAGATTTTCAAAATGGTTGTAAGTGTGCTCAGTTAACCGCGATACAATAACGTACAATACATTTTTGCTACCTTGGAACCATCATTTAAGCGGAACTGAACCGATCTCACCACGAAGGTGTATAACCGAGTGTCTAGCGTGGTCTGCTTACGGCTTCTGTAGCTCGAGCGAAGAGCGGAACGTCATTTCCGTAAGCGAGACGCAGCGAGATATTGCGCACGGTGCTTGGCAATAAGCGGCAGATACACTGAAGAGCCAAAAAAACTGGTATAGGTGTGCGTATGCAAATAACAGAGGTATGGAACCAATCAGAGTAACGCGATGCGGTCGGCAGCTAGATCGGTTACTGCTGCTACAATGGCAGGTTATCAAGACTTAAGTGAGTTTGAACGTGGTGTTATAGTCGGCGCACGAGAGATGGGACATAGCATCTCCGAGGTAGCGATAACATTTGGATGTTCGCGTACAACCATTTCACGCGTGTACCGTGAATATCGGGAAAACAGTAAAACATCATATCTTTGACATCGCTGCGGCCGGAAAAAGATCGTGAACGAACGGGACAAACGACGACTGACAAGAATCGTTAAACGTGACAGACGTGCAACCCTTTCTCAAATTGGCGCAGATTGGATTTGTGGACTGCCCTGCAGGATTCATGATGTTAATTGCCTCCTGCATACCTTCAGACATTAGTCGACTCCATGCCACGTCGTCTTGCGGAATTTCTGCATGCTCGGGGGGCCCTACACGATATTAGGTAGGTGCACCAGTTTTTCTGGCTCTTCAGTGTATATTGGCGACGTTTAACAGCTGAGGTCTTCAGCACCGATGAAGGTTAAAATGACGTGGGCACAAAAATAACGGAATGCAGTCGTAAAAGAAACCGAGTGGCCTATCAGCAACTTTCGCCACGTTTACAACATGCGAGAATTGCGAACGACGTTCCGGGAGCAGAACCCTTCTCGCCATTTTGGGAAGCGACCAGACTGACCCGTGCATCACCGCGGCTCCAGTCTCATAAAAAAAAAAAAAATGGTCAGGGTTTTGTATGAAGCTGATCAATTATGCAACGTGTACCTGAGAGTATTGTACAAATTCTGCAAGGGTAGTGGTGGTGTAAAATAAGAAAGAAAACACAGTAGGACTCATATGCTAACGTGTTTACTGAAGGACACGTATACAGCGAGCCTAAACACAAAGCGCCACTCATGATTATATGGATTTCCAAACCGTAGGCTAAAACAGATTTTCTTGTTTTGCTCGTGTCCTCGCCATGGATTAAAGAACTGCCAAAACAACTTTCATATTTACGCGTTTCAACAATGACCTGACGTTGCTTGCATTTTGTTTTAACAGGAAACGAAGTTTTTACGAAAAAAAAGAAAGATGCGTAACTCGATGATATTTAGTATTTTGCTTTAAAGCTTAAAGTAGTGCACTAGCGAAACAAAACACTTGTTTTAGTAAAAAGCGCGTCTGCTAATCTTATTGGCAGCGCGTGGTCTTCGCAGTGGTGCAGGAGAGTATACGGAACAATGTTGGTGCACCGAACTGTTTACTTCGCATCTGACGTGCGCACTCTACCCTGTATTCATCTCACGTTCCACATCACTCGATACTGCACGACTCTGTGTTCGAGTCACGCTGGATGCCGGCTGCTAATGATTAGCGTTGAAGTTCCTAGCCACGTGAGTACAATATACACCATTATAAAAAAAATTATTTTTTTTTAAAATTAGTGTTACATAGATAGCGCGATGTAATAAGACGAAATTAATCGGCACACTGCTACTACATCTTTACCTCAGACTATACCAGAAGAGAAGCGATGTGGAAAATGAGTAAGCCTTCGGAATCATTAAAATTTCAAGTCACCTTAATTTGTCTGTACAATTAAAAATTCGAAAACATCATATTTCAGAGATACTGCAACTTTGCAAGGTAAGTTGTGGTGCTGTTATTACCAGGCGGAAGTAAAATCTGGTGAACTCAGTAAATAATTATACATGTAATATTGTAATTGAAGGTTATCAGGGTGTTGCAACTTATCTGTAACAACATCAGTGTTGTGGTCGCTGTCAGTCCAAGTCCTCAGGCGTTTTACTGTGAGAAGGCGAGGCGCACTCCACACGATGCCGGGAAACGCCAAGGACAAATGACACTCGCTCAGCATTATTTAACAACGTCGTTATTGGCTGTGCTCATGCTCTCTCATGCACATTGACGTGCCAAAAGAATAAACTTTAACTGTATTTGCGCTGACGTTAGCACAACTACCAAAAACCTCGATAAATCATTGACTGAATTAATAAAGTTCCGGGTGGCATAACTTACAGTGACTCATCAATGACCACGCTTAGTAAAGCTGTTTTTACAATGAAAAATCATGTTTAAGAATTGTACTGTAACCTCAGCTCTCGCAACATGGAACTATGTCCTCTGTATTTACGATTCACAATTCACCTGGTGATTCTTAAGTCCAGGCAATGAAAACTTGCGACAAGCCTGTCTTGTTTACTTGTGTTCCTAAAACACAACAATACTTAGACCGACCATACTTCAAAGCAGACATTTTCTAGCAGAGAAGCTTATTTTTGTGAACAAATATAATCATAAACATGTGCTCACATATACCTGTTAATTGTTTTTTTTTATATTTACGTTTATGTAAATAACATTTTCCTGCCAACAACGCCGACTGCTCTGTTCTGATTGGTCGTCACCCCACAAGGTTTACTCGAGGTGTAAAATACAAATATTCCTTTTAACGCTTCGGGAAATACCAACAACGCACACGACCTGTAAGTTCCATTGGAAACCACTACATAAGATAACACACTTCCAGTTTGTCTGTACACGTCATAAAACATAATTTAACACTTAATTTTTATATGAAAAACCCAATTTAAGACGTAACGTTAGAGACGTTCACATTCATAAATTTAATCTCTCCCTTTTTTTTTTTTCAACGGATCGAAACATTTGACAGGACATCCTAGTCTCACGGTAGTCCATAGCGTATTTCCAAGTACTGGACAAGTGTGTGAGTCAATCTGTTCGAATATACTCATTCGTCCAAATACTCATTCAATGTTTTTTTGCTAGCGCAGTTGTGCCATCACACACACACACACACACACACACATAACACACATATTCATCTGAAATTAACGAAAGCTTTCGCGAAACAAAGTTCTTATATGTACACATGCATAAACATATTATATCTCTCAGACTGGGTTTAAAGAAAATTTGCAATTAAGTATGCATTTTGTATAGTATTAATATACCCAAAATAAAAGTACCAGAATTATCTACTTTTCGTTAATTTATTTATTAAAAACTAGCTTTTACCCGCGCCTTCGCTCGCGTAGTTATAGCAACAAATTTATAGGGAGAAATAACAGTATTTGTTAGTAGACAGACGCCGATCATAAACACAGAACAGAGCACTATTTTATGACGCTTCTGTACACGATGTTGCAAGTCTTTCCATCTGGCGCTAAGATGTTGATATTTTGAGCATTGGGCGCATGNCACTATTTTAGGACGCTACTGTACACGATGTGTAAGTCTTTCCATTTGGCGCTAAGATGTGGAGATTTTGGGCATTTGGCACATGCGAACATGCGACATAGAGCTGGCCATGAGAGAAGCGCGGGTTTTCCAAGTGCACTCCCGCTACCAGCAATGTTTGCCCTTGAGCTTTGTTTATTGTAATAGAAAAACTAAGAGCTTGAGAGGTAATTGCAGCCTTTTAAATTGGAACGGGAGGTCTGTGGGGATTATAGTGATCAGGGGGATGATTACGTTCTCGCCCTTTCCTACTCCTGTCAGAATAGTGGCACAAATTGTGTTCCGCCCAAGTTGTGTGACGCGAAGCCTCATCCTGTTACATAATTATGGTGCATCTAAATTTCGCATAAGCATGACTGGAACAACTAATTTTAATTGGAGCTTATGTGAGGGCACAGCTGACAACTCTACAGAATTGAGGAACTCTGCAGGATATGAAGTACTCTGTTCTGTGTCCATGACTATGTCTACTGACAAATACTCAGTTGTTTCTCCTTGTACGTATTTCAAAATGTTTATGTTAATTTTATTAACGAAGTAATTTTTTGATGCTACAACCGTTTTTTTACATAGCCACTGGTGGTCATTTATATTTATTTGTAGATCTGGGTAAACGCTAGCAATCAGTTCCATATCACTCTGCACCAAATTACTAAAATCCCCCGTTAGTGACACACAGCCCTCGGCATCTGTTTCTAACTGCCCATCTCCAATTTTCAATAGTGTATCAGCACAATGTCCTTTATCAACGTCATTGTAGAGGTGCACTCTCATATTTGTCGTCAAGCTGAATTTCTTGACATTTGCCCATAAACTTGATGACTTGAGACAGGCTTTGATTTCATCTGCAGGTGTGCCCCTCTGAACCACTGCCAGAGTTTGGTGGAAGTCACCAGCCAGTAATACAACCATTCCTCCCATAACGTCTGTATTGTTTCGTATATCCTGAAGAGTTCGGTTTAGGGCCTCTACCGCTTTTTTGTGGGACATTGTGCTTTCGTCCCACACTAACAACTTACATTGACGCAGCATTGTACTCCGAGCGCTATTTTTACTAAAAAAAAATTTCCTAAGGGAATGAGATATTTTTTTTTTTCGGAAAAAAAAAAAGCCTATGTCACTTCCCGGCCCTCAAACTATATATGTACAAAAAATTACGTCGGTCTGTTGCTCCGTTGCGACATGAAATGACAAACAAACAAACAAACAAACACACTTTCGCATTTATAATTTTAGGTAGGATATAGTGCATGAGAATGAATAAGTTGATGATTTAATTTTCTGGTATAAGCAGTAATTACACAATTTGGTGCTTATTAATATAAAGTATGTTACACAAGCAGAGTGTCTAAAACATCCACCCTTCGCCTAATATTATTTGTGGTCAGGCAACTCGCCTTCCACCTCGGCGAACCGGGTTGGATTCCCGGTGGGGTCTCTTCCGGATTTTCACATGTGAGAATCGTGACGGACGATGCCGCTCTCCGGCGGATTTTCCTGGGTAACTCCCGTTTCCACGACCCTTGGATTACGGCGCTGCTCTTCCATACTCACTTCGCTTCACCCTTGTTGTCTTTCAAGACCTCGATGTTAGGAACCACCCAAATACATACACTCCACTCTTCGTCTTACTTGTATCACAACACGGAGAAGGAGAAAGAATGTGGTCGATTCCCTCTAGCCCTCTGCTAAGGTTCATTGTACTCCGATCGGGAACAAAACGAGAATACTTGCGAGATAATTTGGCATAGCGAAAATTTGCGCCGCCCCGCAAGGTGTGCTGTTGGAAAAGACGTCACTTTTAAGCTGTCGTTGTACAGATGAATTGCATTTATTTGTCAGTAAAAGTTTGTATTTGGCCCGAGTTGTGATTTATGCTTGCCTTTGACAAAATATGAATTATAACCTTTTCTTGCAACAATTATTCATGCTCTCCAGTGTTGTTTACAGTAACATTGCAAATGCGTTTGGCATTGAGGGTTATTAGAAAAACTTATTTTGATCCAAAAAAAATATTAAAACTCTAATAGTTATATAAATAAAGCTATCATAAAAAAACTCTTTCGATTAAGTTGTCACATTTCAATTAATTACATCGTGAAAAAAACGAATTCTTTTGCTAAACCCAGTTTTACAACAGAGTATTAAACATCAATTGGGAATATTTTGTTAGATGTTGACTCCAGTGTAAAGAACAAAGTTTAGGTCCTAACAAAATACAAATCGGAATTTTTTGCAATTGTATTTATTTTACTTGCAAAAAAAATAAATGATCCGAAAATGATAGACGGCAAAATATGAAATAGAAAGCCCTGAATTCAAAGTTGCAAAAACATTTACCATTTTGGGGTTTGCAGTGCCACAACATGTGACTTGTTGGAAGATTATACGACAAGGAATATTGCTGAAGGATAATTAGGAGAACTACGACGGAAAGCATGCCACCATTACACACTTACGTAGTAAAAACTAATTGGACGGTAAATATATTTTAGTTTGTTGCAGCGAGAACGGGCGATGCAGTGCCGTCTCGGAGTAACAGAAACAACATCGGGGTCTGGCTGTACCTGGAGCAATTACCTGCGTTTGAGGCCGAGAAGCGCGGGAGCGATAAGGGCGACACTGCCACGCGCAACAAGTACGCCATCGCCGCTAAGCGCAAGGCTCTGAGCAGAAGTGCAGTGTTCTCGTTGCACTGCGTGTGCCTATGGGACTTTCAGCGGTGACTAGAGATGTGCAGTGAGCGAGTTTGATCACCTTGTATATACCATTTCGTTAAGTGGACACGAATGGGCGCATATATACCATTTCGTTAAGTGGACACGAATGGGCGCATATATACCATTTCGTTAAGTGGACACGAATGGGCGCATATATACCATTTCGTTAAGTGGACACGAATGGGCGCATATATACCATTTCGTTAAGTGGACACGAATGGGCGCATATATACAATTTCGTTAAGTGGACACGAATGGGCGCATATATACCATTTCGTTAAGTGGACACGAATGGGCGCATATATACCATTTCGGTAAGTGGTCATGAATAGGCGTATATATACCATTTCGTTAAGTGGTCACGAATGGGTGGTTATATTAGGCGGGTTCGAGCACTCGAATATTGTTTAATAAAACTCGCGCATAAAATGCACTTTCGCCGCTCAAACCGCATTTGGTCACTTTAGTACTTGAAAACGCGGACAACCCGAAGTACAATGGTAGCAAACGAGCGGGCTGTCCAGTTCGACTGCTCTCTCAATCCCCANGGACACGAATGGGCGCATATATACAATTTCGTTAAGTGGAAACGAATGGGCGCATATATACCATTTCGTTAAGTGATGTGCTTACCCGCGTATATATGTTAAAGCAATTCACCTGTCGAATGGGCATATATATATACCATTTCGTTAAGTGGACACGAATGGGCGCATATATACCATTTCGTTAAGTGGACACGAATGGGCGCATNCTCCCCCTTCAAACCTTCCCTGATTGTGTTGTTGCAGCACAGCGTCGAGATGACAACTACACAGGAAATGCACGTGAGTATTGTGTATTCACTGCAGTCGTAAGTGGACAGTTTCTTACGTGTTAACGTGACAGTACGCAATTGTTTCCGAGATCAGTGAAGACGTTTCCAGGAAGTTAACAGAAGGGACGTACGAAGTAGACGCGGCAAGAAAAAAAGGGGACGAAGTGACGTGTGTGGGATAAATTTGCATTAATTAGAGATGCTACGTCGAAACACCTCGCTGGTTTCGTTTCAGTGCCGCAATCGTAAGGCTGTGCGTCGATTCAAAGCGGGTTCTGGGACAACACATTTAAAACGTCACTTTTGTGTGTCTGTGCGTGTAGGAACGTGGTCTCGCGAACGCCGCGTGGGTTTGTGAGTGTGCGTGTAATGGCAACGTCGCTCCAGCAGGTGGAAGAATGGTTGCCTGAGCGAACGAGCTAGTTCGAGCATACCGAGTCTCACTCTGTCCAATCCGCGAAAGTGCGCCGTGGACGACCATGAGCCTCGGATGTCGACGTTGCGCACGGGCTCATGTGAATGAGCGAGTCCCGTTTAGTACCACAGAAACGAGCGAGTAAATTAGTGACCTTGAACATCTCTAGGTGACCCTATTTATTTATTGCTTGAAAGTCTGTAGGCATGTTCAGCGCAGGACACTTGCGTAGTTATTAAGCCTACTTTCCGAAGGAGAGAAAGGCTTATGAGTAGGACAACCTGTTTTTCGCGAAAATATTTGACGTTCAGTTGTACTCGAAAACACGTTAGTTCTGTCACAACTACCGCGGTTGGATAATTTTAACTCGCGCGCGTCTTCAGTGATCGCCTGCGAACCACGAACGTGCAATATCGAAGTAACCTAATTCCGATTGGCCAGTCAGGTAAGAAAGTATCTCCTCACAAAGACACGCCGCCAATAAGCGAAAGAATATTGCTGATAGGCCGTGCGGTACTGAAATCTAGCCTGTGAGAAAATATTTTCGCGAAAAACAGCTGGCCTTACTTATGAGATCACTTTCCTGTTTGTGCCTCTGTGCGTGAGTGTGTCCACCTTTTAATTTTTGAACGCGTGGATAGAATTTTACCAAACTCGGTACACAAGACACCTAATTTTTATAGTTTTCGTCCACGCCAGGCACTTATTTTTAAAATGACGGCCCTTTAAAATTTAGGATACTATGTCATATATCTAACACCATTCAAGCCATTTAAACCAAATTTTGTATACTGACAGCGCAAGGTGTAAGCATTGCATTTAGAGGTACATATTGTTCGTCTGCCATTTTTGAAGGTAGCAACAAATTAAAAATAAAGCTTGATATTAGGCTATCTAAAACTACTCAACATATTTTCACCATATTTGGCATTTAAGTGATGCTATGATAGGCCAGGTAAATATAAGTACTTAAAATTTATAAGACACTCATTTTCAAAATGGTAACAACACAAATATTTAAGGTATATTTTGTATAATTGCAATACTGTTTGACCCATTTCAAACAAATTTTGTACGCTGACACTATCTATTATTAGCATCATATTAGCCTAACTACAACGACTTCTGTCCACCATTTTATAAGATAGCGTTTCATGAATTAATACACATTTCGTGTAATATCTTGGGAAAACATTTACAGATTCCTGATTAATGCGGCAGTTGATATGTACAAATGTGTTTCAAGTATTTCAGACACTTATTTTCAAAATAGCGGTCATATAGCTCATAAAATGTGTCTATACTGAGCCTATTTTGTCATCCATTTTGTAAGATAATGCCAAAAGAATAAATACATTTTTTATGTCATATCTCGGGAAATGATTTACCGATTTCTACCAAATATGGCAAACCATTGGTACTGTGGCAGATTATGTTAACGGCTATGTTTTAAATATGTCAGAAACATATTACCAAAATGGCGGTGCTAGCTTACATATTAAAACCAACAAATGTGGCCACACAATATTTCTTTTGTCCGCAATTTTGTAAAATAATATTACATGTCAAATTGAAGTAATGTGGTATCTCCGAAAAAGTAACGGATTTCTACCAAATTTGGCAAACATGTAGAACTTTGGCAAGCTATGTAAACTGATAAACATTGAAAGGGTCAGTACATATATTTTCAAAATAGCAGCCATATAAATATTTTAGTTTACAATTTTTTATCTACGAAATATCAAAACAAACTTTAACTTACCTTCGTATGCTGACAGTATCAGTTATATCAATCAAAATTCCTATGCGAAGTCTCATTTCTCCGCCATTTTGTAAGAGAATCCCACATGAAATAATACAGCTTTTATGCCGTACCTCAGGAAAAAATCAACAAACTTCTTTAAAATTTGGCAAAGAAGTTGTACTGTGCTAGGCCATATTAATTAATGTATTTTAAGTGTTAAGTTTCCAACTTTCAGAATGACGCCTATACAAGCATTTTAGCCTAGTGTGCTATATATACGAAACTATGTAACATCATTAAATTTTACTACATATATTGTATCTGTGACAATCATGGAACGTGCTAATATAAACTTTTTGTCCTCCATTTATGAATATCGTTACACGAACAATGTAGGTTTTATGCCATATCTTGAGGACGAATAAGCCAATTCATACCAAAATTTCACTCTTGTATTGCTATAGTAGGGTATGTTAATTAAGATCTGCGGTAGGCCAGTTTTAATGGGGTTTACTCAAATTATTATTTTAGTTTTTTTATATCTATGAAATGATTATACAAAATTCAGCCAAATTTTGTAGGTACACAGTATTAATTAGAAGTATCATTTATTCATACAGAAATTCTGTTTTGCTGGAATTGTTTAAAGTAGTGCCAGGTTAGTAAATTGAATATTTTGCATATTTCTGGTATAATTCAACTAACTTCCACCTACATTTGCACCTACTGATTTGCACACCTACAGAAGGTCGTGTAAAGTTGCATGATTTAAATGGTGTCATACAATTACTTTCAAAATGGCGGTCATATAAATATTTTTATATATTTGGTATACTTATTTAACAATTTAACCATTTCAATCAAACTTTTTATGCTGGTAGTATCTATTATAAATATAGTAAACAAAGGCTTTTTTTTAAAACACTTTTCTAACATAGCCGCGTTTAAGAAAATAAGGATTATTTTACCATATCTCTAAGACTAATCTACCGATTTCCACCAAATGTTTCATTCAAGTAGCGTTATGGTAGGCCATGTAAACGTATGTGATATTAGCGGCTCGGGCAGTTATTTTCAAAATGATGGCCGTGTAAATATTTCATGTTAGTGAACCCTAGCCTTCAAAACATTAGATGCTCCAAATTCTACCTCCGTGATGCAGTAGATTGCAAGCTTTAACATAATATTACAATTTTTTCTGAATTCGAATCCTGGGTAGGTGTTCCGTGCATTTTAATTGTCTTGGTATTGTTTCACATGTTTATGTGGTTTCATCTCGAATGATATTGCTGTCTATAAGACATCAACGCCTACCTAGCATCTAAGCTTTTAAGAACTTCACTAAAATTTATTTTCACCCATGTAGAGGAATGTAGGCTTATTAATAAGTAACTTCTTGTCATGTATCTGATGCACATATTTTGTACTAGAGCGCTTTGAAAATGCCTCTATTTTATCCGTTTTGAAGTACTCTGAAATGGTGTTTCTAACGTGCGTGACATCTTGAAAGTACCCAATAGCCTTCGTCTGAAGTGTGTGTTCTATTCCTAGAACAACACATTGCACGTTTAATAGTTTGGAGGGAAAATGTGTATTTCAAACACTCTGCGGCGCATTCCAAGCACCAGATAGGCGGGAGCCTTAAGTGAATAAGTAAGCAAAGCGGGTAATATTTTCTTTCGGATACGCGATTGAGACATTAGTAACTAAATATATAACTGAATTTTTTTTCTGCTTAGTTTGACATATATAGACGAGTTATTACGTTTTGGCATCAATATCAGCGTGCTAGCGCATCGCGGTTACGAATTACGCCTACTTTGCACGGAATTGCCGTTGGTCGCCGCTGACCGCCCCCCGCGCTTCGCACACGTGCGGCGCCAACTCGAAGCCGTGCTCGCATCGCAGTCCTGTACCCGATCACAGCACATCTATTTTAATAGTTCTGGTGGTCATAAAGCAATGGCATCAAACTTCCTGCAGACGTTACGACGTCGTGTCAGTCTGATTTTAAAGCTGTATTCATATTTTAAAAATGTGCAAGTTAGTTTTCAAGTTCAAAAAGGAGATTCGTCCTCAGATATGCGCTCCAGTAATGACTTTTGTAGGCGGAGGAGAGCGTAGTTTGAACCCAGGCTTACGTTAAAAGCATATATTCAGGAGATATAAGAACTGTACTAATTTAAGTAGCTACCTTACTGTAGGAAATCGCATTACAAAACAATGAAAAAAAAAAATTTCTTAAAGAAAAACTGTATAGGTGATATAAAGCAGAGAGGATATGCCAGTCGTGTGGAAGGCAAAGTATCAACATGAATGATGTTTCTGTCACAAGGACTTTCAAAACCACGTAGGTTGAAGACAAGCTTTGCACACTGTTTTCGCAAAAACTTCCTTTGAAATTATAGTACACTTCTTCTGACCAATTTTTAATGCAACTAGTATAAACTCCATGTAACCACGAGTCGTTTGTTGTAAAAGAAAACCAAATTAAACATTTACATCAGTGTATGATCAGGTGATTATGTGTATCCTTCACCCGTTGCCTTACAAAAATATTAAGGGGGAAGTGTCAGCTCGCACGGAACCGAGTTGGTGGGATGATGCACAGGTAACTGATCTGTGCGTTGCGTCAGTGCGAACATCAGCGGTAAATGAGGCGCTGTAACAGCACGCCTGAGATGAGGACAGTGACACTGCCAAGCTCGTGGCGTTGCAGATGCGCCCCAGAACGCAGGTTGTGCGTGTCTTGCAGTTGAAGCGAACGGACTCCCAGGGAGGTTGCGCCACAAAATGGCCGTGCGAGACTCTGAGAATCGACATTGCGTCTGGTTGGCTACCGCATGCTGCGAAAGGTTCTCTGTTAGATGGAGTGCCGGCTGGCGAGGAAGTTACCAGGCTCTGATTGGCGAACGGCATTCCAAAATTTGCCTCTGTATTCTTAGGCACTCTGTGTTTTCGCGCTGCAGTGGACGACTGGGCCAGCAAGAACCCCAAGTTCCTGCACTGCAAGGTACAGATGCTAAAATTGAAAGTTCACCTGAGTAGGTGAACGAGGCAGTGGTAAGAAAAATCAAACGAACGAGTTCCCTAAACCATATGAATGAAAATGTGACGGTTGGACAAGCCAGGCAAGCGACGAAGTATATATTTATGATTGGCGTTCAGCAGGAAGGACGTTAGACTCTTACGACATACGACATTCTATGCCTACAGGCAGTCCGCCGTGGGTAGCTGAACGGACAACGCAACACCCAGTCTTCAATCTCGGAAGGACATTTTTCACACCTATAAAGTACATAAAGTGACAAGTAATATAACCACGGCTCTCTCGGCAATTAGTCACAAATTCTGAACACAAATATATGCCAGTAGTAGAAAATGGAGGAGTTTGTCACAATGGAATCTGGTATCGGAGCTCGGAAGCTGGTCATGCTCTGTCACCGCGGTACACCGGCAGCCATTTTCCCCTTAAAACCAACCATTTGCCCTCAAAATTTCCCTTTTTATTTTAAAATTAAATTTTTTCAATTACAATGTCCCTTTTTCCCTTTAAAATGTCCCCTTTTCCCCTCAAAAAAGCACCGAGCATACAACTTGCAAAACCAAATCGCAGAAAGGCAATTTTCGATCTGTTGGAAGTATTTGGGAGGCTCGCTTCTCGAGGGCAGAGCAGAGGCGTCCATACTGGTTTAATATGCATAGGGTATGCCAAATCGATACAAGGGATCAAGGATCGGAGAAAACATACATGCATATGGGTTTCCTTAGAGTGCTTCCATATTTTTTTACACATAAATTTTATGGTGGAAGGCCTTTTGTGGGCACAAGCTATGTTCTTTACTGTAAAAAGGAACCACATTTATAAATGAAAAAATGACAGTTGACGTTCTGACACCGTGAGGGGAACATCGATTTGGAAGCGCTCTCTCGTCATACCAGGAAGATGAATTGCGAATACGAAGGCCTGCCTTTGAACTAAACGATCATGGAGCCGCAACCTACATCATCGCTTACTGGTTGCCGCCAGTGCCGATTCAACGATCGAGTTTTTACCTATGGGAAAATGCTCGCCGGCATGAAAGAACTGCCTTTACAGAGAGTCCTTTCCACGCTATGAATTATTACGACATTGATCCCATGCAATTTGTGCAAGGCGATACATTGAAGGAACATACCGAAATTTGCAAGGGTTCTGCTACTGGGAGTCAGCAAGTATTGCCGGCAATATCTCTTGCTGCATCAAAAGGTACCGATTTGAAAGGTGATTACGATGAGACAGTTGATGCTAAAGATGGAATGAGTGTAATAGAGTAGGTTTGCACAGAATGTGGACTAAAATGAGGTTTGGGTGAAGTAGACGAACTTTTAAAATAAACTGTCGCCGGCTGTAAATACTGATGAGCATACAACTCCTGCTACGAAGAAAAGCAAATTTAATATTAAGTTTGAAACAGGAAGTGAAGACGATCATGAAGACAGCATAGATGAAAATGAACATGAAGACAGTGACAATGTTGAAGACGATGATGGCGAATTTCTCGATGCCCTGGAACACCCCTCCAACACATTTGCTGCAATGAGCGACACGAATAAGGCAGAAGGCACCGATAATACTGGCTACCTATTTCCCGAAGACTCTAATGAACTTGTTGATAGACTCAGATATTTGTTAAACCATGAAAAAACTCAGGGATCCTACGCCCATTAACGAGATATCTTCAATCATTAGTAAATCGATGGATCGGGGATATGTTGCACAAGATGATGAACTGCTCTATTCCGAAATTGTAATTACAAAATAATTGTAATTAGTGATATAAAATAATATTTTTTTTTTTTTCTTATTTTTGTGTGTCGTAAACTTTTATCCTTCACAACTTTACACTGAGGCGACAAAAGTCATGGGATACCTCCTAATATCGTGTCCGACCCCCTTTTTCCCGGCGAAGTGCAGCAACTCGACGTGGCATGGACTCAACAAGTCGTTGGAAGTCCCCGGCAGAAATATTGAGCCATGCTGCCTCTACAGACGTCGATAATTGCGAAAGTGTTGCCGGTGCAGGAGTTTGTGCACGAACTGGCTTCTCGATTATGTCCCATAAATGTTCGATGGGATTCATGTCGGGCGATTTTGGTGGTCAAATCATTCGCTGGAACTGTCCAGAATGTTTTTCAAACCAATAGCGAACAGTTGTGGCCCAGTGACATGGCGCATTGTCATCCATACAAATGCCATCGTTGTTTGGGTACATGAAGTCCATGAATGGCTGCAAGTGGTCTCCAAGTAGTTGAACATAACCCTTTCCAGTCAATGATCGGTTCAGTTAGACCAGAGGACCCAACCCAAACCATGTAAAAACAGCCAACACCATTATGGCGCAACCACCAGCTTGCACAGTTACTTGTTGACAACTTAAGTCCATGGATTCATGGGGTATGCGCCACACTCGAACCCTACCATCAGCTCTTACCAACTAAAATTGGGACTCATCTGACCAAGCGACGGTTTTCCAGTCGTCTAGGGTCCAGCCGATATGGTAACGAGCCCCGGAGAGCCACTACAGGCGATGTCGTGCTGTTAGTAAAGGCAATCGAGTAGGTCTTCTGCTGGCATAGCCCAGTACAGCCAAAGTTCGCCACACTGTCCTAACGGACCCGTCTGATGTACGTCCCACATTGATTCCTGCGGTTATTTCACGCAGTGTTGCTTGTCTGTTAACACTGACCATTCTGCGCACACGTCGTTGGTCTCGGTCATTAAGTGTAGGTGGTCGGCCACTGTGTTTTCCACGGTGGGAGGTTATGCCTTAAATTAGGTATTCTCGGTACACTCTTGACACTGTGGATCTCGGAATGTTGAATTCCCTAACAATTTCCGAAATGGAATGTCCCATGCGTCTAGCTCCATCTACCATTCCGCTTTCAAAGTCTGTTAATTCCCGTCGTGCGCCCACAATCACGTAATAAACCTTTTCACATGAATTACTTGACTTCAAATGAAAGCCCAATCAATGCACAGCCCATTTATACATTTTGTACGCGATACTTCTGCCATCTGTATATTTGCATATTGCTATTCCATGATTTTTGTCACCTCTGCGTAAAGTGGTGCTATGAGCATTCAACTTGTTGGAAATATCTGCATATCGAATGACAATAAAGACTTAATGTACAAAAAATTCATGTATAGTTGAGTGCATACAAAACATTAATTCTGTCGACACATTCAAATTTTGGAAATATTAGGTGAATCTTTTTTTAATATGTATATATAGAGGGAAATGACAAACCCTTGGATTGAATATGGAGTAATGATTGATGGAAATATTTTGAAAGGTTGTTGGATAGATTGTGAAAGATTGATGGAAAGACTGTGAAAGATTTATGGTAAGATTTGAAAGAATGATGGATAGATTGCGAAAGATTGATGGAAAGATTAGGAAATTGATAGGAAGATTGAATGATTGATGAACATATTGCGAAATATTGATGGAAAGATTGCGAAATATTGAAGGATTGCGATTGATCGAAGGATTGAGATTGATCTGAGGAATGTGATGTGGTGCTTCTTGTGGTACTGATTGTGGTGCATGTGGTGCAGTTTGTGGTGCTGATTTTTGTGCTGTGTGTCATGCAAATGGTATGTATAGTGCTGATTGTGGTGGTGATTGCGGTGCTGATTGAAGGAAAAATTGTGAGATTGATGGAAATATTTATGAAAAAACATTTTTTAAATTAATTTTTTAATTTTAAATCTTTGGTTATTTTTATTTAAAAAATTAATATTCATTTTTGTGTTAAAGGTATCCAATGTCATGAGCACGGGGTCGGGGTCACAGACGTGAGGTCAATGTGATGGTCATCCAGATATAACATGTTGGTAGGAGTCATCAGTGCTACCTAGGTGATGAAAATGTAAATAAGTGGAGTGTATTCGACAGAATGAGCAAAGGTGAGGTGGATGGAGTCCTGCCGACTAATTAACCTAAAAGAAACATTGGAAATGGGAAGGGGATGTTAATACAATGTCATTGATTCTCTCCAACAAATATACAGTATTGGTACTTTTCAGATGTACTCTGTACGTGTGGCAGGAATGGAGACTCCAGAATATAAAACTACATTTTGTATTATAATTGAGCGGGACTGCTTCCAGTTGACAATGTAGTCTGCTAATACAAAGACCACCGAAATATAAACCAAAGCTACTAAATAAGTGTGTTATTTATCATGTTCATTGGCCTTCTTTTTATAAGAAATTCGAATAATAATGTTTTGTTTAGAAACTTGCAACGTTGTGTTTTTTTTTTTTTTTTTTTTTTTTTTTTTTTGCAGCTGTAGGTAAAATAGCTACCAAATATTTTTCCCCACTATAAGCAAATTGTATCCAGATGCACTGCAAATTACACGAATTTAATTTGAAACGTGTTTATATGTAACATGCAAATTGTTTTATTATTTATAATCAAGACAGTAACCAGAAACACGATTGTATTGTAACTTGCCAATGTAAGA
Source organism: Clitarchus hookeri (assembly GCA_002778355.1). Classification (NCBI taxonomy): domain Eukaryota; kingdom Metazoa; phylum Arthropoda; class Insecta; order Phasmatodea; family Phasmatidae; genus Clitarchus; species Clitarchus hookeri. Next base: position 109,838 of record NQII01001223.1, read on the forward strand.
TTGTTACGTTGCACAGCAGTGCCGTGAAATTAATATTTCTTCCAAAAATATATGATTTGAATGAATTGTAAGGAAAACGCGATTAGCATCTGCAAAAAAAAATTGTATTAATGTACTTGTTGATTTCTTCAACTCCCTCTCCCGTTATAAGTTACAGCTGTATTACATAACTGAGTTGGGATATTATTTTTCGATCTTGGGCTGGCGTATTTATGAGTCGCACAAATCATGCGAATAAGAGCAACCTGGAATGTAATAAATCACGCATTATTAAGAACGAGGCCATATTTTCAGGTTTACCAAGTCACAAGGCTTCGAGTCTCAATGCTACTAAAATCTACTACAACTAAAAATAATACTGTTACATAAAGAAAGATTTACGTTCATTATATGGAAATATTCAAATATTTTTGCTACACTAAAACCAACTCCTTAGAAGAATTTATTTTATCTGCACAGTTTAATTTATTTGAGATATTAGATATTTACAGATTCCAAGATATTTGAACAGCTTTAGAGAGTGTACCAAACGGAGAGTACCTACAGGCAGGTACATGGTGAGTACATACAGGCAGGCTGTAAAACAGCCTGTCTACCCCATGACGTCACGGGGAGTGGGCAGTAGTAACTATCCTTTACTGTCTTAGAAGGAAACTGAATAATTGTGGTTTGCACTTCCTGCCTGCACGATGGTACCACGAGCAACTAGAAGCGATAGCAGATGTGCTAGCTGTAGAGACAGGAAACTTACGTCGGAAACGGGGATGAATTCTATAACAACTTTTCCGTTCCTTTAGTAGTCTTCATGTTTAGTGCGAATACTGTGACAGCCTGTACCGCCCAGTGTTGCAGCAAGTTATTGCATTTCTGTATAATTCGTGTGATTTGTATGAATTCTAGGATATGTCTGTTTACACACAAAATTAAATCTATGATTACTCCTAAACTACCTTCAGTTATCACATTTTCTGTAGGAAAGGATACGATTGGAATTAAGTACATCAAAACGATTCTGATGATTTAGCTTTCTACTATGCATATACAAGTATCTTCTTCAATTTTATCAAATGATTTCGTTTCAAAGATTTTGCAATATATTTCAATAGAAATATATCAGACGAAATTAATTTCATTGCTACTCTAGTTTGGTCTGAGTAATAAAAGGAGTCGAATAAAATTTCTTGAGTGGCGATAAACTGGAAATATAAATATTCGGGATCTGAATCGTTCGAAAGTAACTTCTTCCCATGTTTTATACCTGCAATTTATCTTCCTTGTCAAACAAATTTACAATGTCCTCCTTGTAGTGAAGAATGGGGAAAATTGTGTTGACAAACTCGTTAACTGTCATTCAACAAACCTTTCCTGCAGTTGGCTAGAGCTGCATACAACAGAAGTGTTATCTCGCACACTTATTTTCCTTTAATTTTGGTACAAATAATTAAATAATCATAATAATAGCTGTATATGGGGCGCATACTTATATATGAATTCCATGCGTCAAGCAACAGTTATACTGCACTTGAATCACAATAATATTAATAATTATTTCAATTTAAACATAAAAGGTAGCCAGTAGATTAACATTATGCATAAATAACCCTTTCAGTCAGATTTAATTTCCCATATCAACTGCTGTAATATTTTATTTTTATGATGTGAACTGTACTTGTGTTGGGCTTGCTTCTCACATTCAGTGAGCAACGTATTGCGTGTTAGTTGATGCCAGCATTAACCGTTCACGAATGCGAGATGCAGAAAATTCAACACGTCAGATCTCTAGCAAGGACGACGCTCAAAACACTTGTGTGTGTACNAAACCGCTGATCCCTTGTGTGTGTACAGTGACGACCATACATATTCGTCGAGTGCAACATGTTCTTGATCTTGGACACACGGAATGAACGTGTCAAGGAATTGGAATCATTCCAATTTAGGAAGTCATTGCTATTTTCCAGTTAGTTGCCTGCCAGGCACCCTTACAATCTTTGTCTGTTTCCTCGACAACATTTCTCGCCTCATAGATACACAAAGGCAAATTTTTCGTGCATTAAAGTACACATGATTATGACCGTATTAAAGACGATATTTACGCGAGGTTTGCAAACATTTCTTGGATAATAACATGGGATCCCATATTTTCGGAATTAATGGGGGTATTACTCAACAACCGTTCGTAGATTTCAGATATCGATTGAAGACAACAGTATTTGCGAAATCGTAATTTTATATAAAGTATGTTTCATTTTCTTCAATTCAAACAATTTTAAGTGTCGAATTTTAAGGGCACCTACCCCCCTTACGAATTACTGTAGGACATGTGTCGTAAAATGTTATCTGTATCATTTTCTATAGAGAATCGCCTCACAGCGTTTGTTCATGTGGTTCAGGATCACTATGTACAACATTCCCAGATCACCCTGATTTTTGCCAGTCTTCACACCCTTATAGTATTCAGAAAAAATACCCTATTTTAACTACTTTTGGCAATGCTGTATGCTCGTTTTAAACATGAGCTCATTAAAATTTTTAAGTTTTATGTCATATCTCATAAATAATTTGAAAGGTATGATTAAAAACCAGTGTGTCAATATTTCACACTGTCGCCTTCGAATTAAAATATTACTTGTCTCATTGGTCCTCTGTGTTTAAACACGGTGACAGTTAAAACATAATTATATTTCGTCATACCTCTAGAAATACACAACCGTTTCTCTAAGTACATGTAATTATTTTGTATATTTAAAATAGCGGAAGAATAT
>NQII01001223.1:112626-122935 GCA_002778355.1 Clitarchus hookeri
TATATATATGTTTTTCAGTTAGAATTTCATATGTACCGAATAACTTAACCGATTTTAAACCAGACTTGTTATGGTAACTGCACCTTTTCGTTAACGTGTGTAAACAAAAAAGCAGTTTTCAAATGTTTTAACGAACTTCGGTCATTTGTCTTCGTTAGAAAGGAAGTTAACTATGCCTAACGTGTTGCGTCTTGAAAATGATACCTTGAATGGTTGTAATGATGATTTTCGGTGTTGTTTTCGATATTTTTCGGAACAAAATATTAGATTTGCTTGTTCCTAGCTCCACACACCACGCTGTGTAATATATTTGTAGTTTTTATGCCACGTTCACGAGTGCAAGCGTTTAGGGTAGATTTACTTATGTCACTGCACAATGACGTGCGACAATCCTATAATACTACAGGTTCTGCAGGTTTTGTAAAACTGCATTTAATACATTTGACCACAAAAATTTTCACTTACTGTTGGATGTGCTTTGAGAACGAAGGACGCAAACGGCAAAACACAAGTGCCATGCGCGCATGGTGAACAAAATTTTCCATTACCGTATATTCACCTGAATGTCAGCTTCTAAATAGCTATTTAACGATAATTGTGAGTCATTTCACGCCAACACATTTCCCGTGGCCGTGAAAGAAATTGCTCTCGTTGGTTCATCGGTCTCCCAAGATTGGTCCAGACTGACCGCAAGTCAACCACAGTCGTTTTGTTGTCGTGGTGTGATTACGCTGATCACTAATACCACAGCCCTTTCTAAACTATCTAGTTTATTATCAAAACGATTTTCGACGAGGAAAATACTTTTTTTTTTAACCTTCTAAGAAGGGGAACGATTAAATACTGTGTAAAGCCAGTAGTTTTAGTGTCGTTACAAGCAGTTCAATTCTAAATCTGTGATTTTGAAATGTACAATATTTCCACTATAAACATTGACAAGAAATTTTTTGAGGCTGGATGAGTTAAGGAGAACTCTGTCATCAGGGGAATGATTCACAGAAAATCTGTGAAAGCAATTTCATTTATTTTCCTTCAATTTGCATTCTTCATTATCAAATTTTACAAAAGAGAATGACATTTTGAATAAGTATTTTCTTAGAAAATAATTAGTAGTATGACGGCTTTATCCATTACGAAGGAATACGATGCCCATTGAAGTCTAAATGTATGACATTTTATAATAATGAATTTCTCAATACACTTGATTAAAAAAAAAATTATACAAAATAATTCTAGGAAAATTAGGTGATATCTTTAAGATAGGCGAATTGAGTCAAATTTTTACAATGCAATGTAATAGTTTTGTTTATTTTTATGTTTTAAAAAGTTAAAGTCAGAGCCCTCCTACGCACGTATACGTCCAAGCGTGTGACAAAAACACTGCATTTAAACCCGAATATTTTTTTTCTTTAAATAGACGTTAACATATACATACCTTAAAAACATTGCCCCCTTGATGAGGATATAAACGGTGAATTCATAAAAATAATGTCGTTGAAATAAACTATTTGTGTAGGTAATTTTATTCACACAATGAAATAAGTATATAATTGAAGTTATTTGAACATCCCGCTATCCGTCTTCTACTGTGCGCTTCTCCGATAACACTGATGTGTGCCTGTGTTTGCCTGTGGTTCGTGGTTCTACTTCCACTGTGGTCATCGAGCTGTGCTCAACACCTTGCCTCCCTCCGTGCAGCGAGGGTAAACATTTCCACGTCATGAGGCATCTTATACTATATTACACAGGGTGGTTGCTATCCCGTGTAAGCTACATATACCCTGCCGTCGTTTTAAAATCTACACATGGCAAAGAAATGACGGAAAGTTACAAAGTTACTAGTCACTGTGATAGCCATGTCGTGCCTACCAAGGTTTCTACGAGTTACAGCATCAATAGGTGTTTTTTTATTAACAGTCTTGCAGAACGACTACGAGCAGTGGACACCGTATTTCAGATCTGAATTATGACAAGAGAAACGAACTTTCTTTCCACTAGTGTTCTTGAGCAGAAATATAAATAATCAGATTTTCTAATTGAAAATAATACATTTTACACCCAATGATTTTCATTGTGCAGCTCTGATTTAAATGCAGTTGTCGGAGATAATTTCCAACAATTAACCTAAATTGCACTAATAATTTTGGCAGATCGTTTATTCACCGGTGCTATTATCCTGAAGCTTAACAACCCTACTGCTAGTTGACGTCTAAAATAAATAGAAAATTGTGTATTTTACAAAAACTAATTTTTATTTTGAACTCAGAACTTTTCTGTATTATACAAATATTTTTAAAATAAAAATGTGTTTTTTTTACATGAAATATCTACCTAATTGTTCTGGTTGACATTAAATAAGAAGTTACTATATAACTAATAAACATACTTTCCCCTACATGAATGCAAATAATATTTTTTATGACTCTCTTAAAAGGTTAGGTGGTAGGTGGGTCCTCATGTCTCACTATTCTAAAAACGTTTATATGGCCACTTTTTTTAAAAAATAAGATGCTGACACTCTTAAAACATAGAATAAATTTGCATGGCCTACCACAGCATTACTTAATAGTTTGTAGACTTAGGTAGGAATAGGTTCATTGTATCCAGAGGTATAACCAAAATAATTTATATTGGTACTACCTTAAAAAATGACGGCCAAAAGTGACCTATGCCGCTATTTGGAAAATAATTGTGTGACCCAATTAAAATATGTCAGTTAACATAGCGTACTGTAGTACTACTCGTTTGCCAAATTTCATAGCAGTTGGAAGATTTTATCCTGAGGTATGACGTTTTATATATTTGTTTGCCACTATCTTACAAAATTGTTAACAAAAAGCTCTGCGTAGACGTTTTTGATAATAGCATACAGAGTTATTTTGAAATTTGTTTCATAGTTACGTACATATAGCATCGTAATCAGAAATGGTTATAACACCCCCTTTTTGAAAATAATTGGATCACCCACTGAAGCCTGTAAGATTACATGACCTATCATACTATTACCTGATTGTAAAATTTTGTAAGTTTCGGGCAATTTCTTCCGGAGATATGCAATATTTTTTTTTTCATGGGGTGCTATCTTACAAACTGGGGAACGAAAGAGGTTTGTGTATTAGCACATTTGATAGTCGTCATAAATACTTTTAGTAAACTAAATTTGTTGGAAGTTGGTGAAAGCATATGGTTGATATAGCAAATGACCCCAAAATATTTTATAGTGACCGTTTTGAAAATAAGTGCTTTATCCATTTTGAGTAAATGTAGTTACACGACAAACCAAAATATATTTATGTGCCATATATGGCAGGGGTTGGTTGGGTAGTACACGAGATTAAGGGTAAAGGCATAATTTTTTCATGTCTCACTATTGTCCGAAATGGCAGACTAATATCATTATTGATTTGGTAATTAAATGTTTACATCATTCACAATAAATTTACCACATTTGGTATATGACGGTAAAATGGGTTTTATGATGTAATGCAGTGTCCTAAAATTTTAAATTGCTACCTACTTGAAAGTATTGTCACTCCCTCGCAGCTTCGCATCCCGCGCGAGCGAGTGGAAATGAAAGACAGCAATTATATTTTAGCGGCGACAAGTAAATGGAATGCTTTGAATTACAGGCGCGTGCTGAACCAAACGCCGCGTATCTATTACCCTAAAGGGAGCTGTAACCATAATCATTTTGTGGTGCGCTCTGCTTATCTTGGTTGTATTAGGTTATTGTATTTATCTGATGAATGTTCTAATGGTTTGCTGCCCTAGTTTCTCTATGCATGACTCGGGGTGTATCAAACATTCCAAGCCAGTAGAGTATGAAAACAACATCGAGCAACCGAGCCGTTGACGAATGGAAGAGTGGCTGAGTTTCAGCTATTGACGACGAGTGGCGAGGGAAGTGACAAGCGGAAGGTAAATCTGCGACTTCGAATATCATGCAGTGAATAGTGCGGCTGGCAGGATGGTTTATTGGACCGGGTGCTTGAGTGAAAGATACTACAAATGAAGGCAACAGACAGTCTGAAAGTNTCATTATTGCTTTCGTAATTAAATGTTTACATCATACACAATAAATTTACCACATTTGGTATAAGACTGTAAATGGGTTTTAAGATATAATGTAGTGTCCTAAAATTNAAAGGCATAATTTTTTCATGTCTCACTATTGTCCGAAATGGCAGACTAATATCATTATTGCTTTCGTAATTAAATGTTTACATCATACACAATAAATTTACCACATTTGGTATAAGACTGTAAATGGGTTTTAAGATATAATGTAGTGTCCTAAAATTTTAAATTGCCACCTATTTGAAAGTATTGTTACTCCGAGCGTCGAAGCGTAGGGCGCGCTCTCTCACCTTTACTTCGACAGCAATTATATTTTAGCGGCGACAAGTAAATGGAATGCTTTGAATTACAGGTGCGTGCTGAACCAAACACCGCGTATCTATTACCATAAAGGGAGGTGTAACCATAATCATTTTGTGGTGCGCTCTGCTTATCTTGGTTGTATTAGGTTATTGTATTTATCTGAGGAATGTTCTAATGGCTTGCTGCCCTAGTTTCTCTATGCATGACTCGGGGTGTATCAAACNTATTTATCTGAGGAATGTTCTAATGGCTTGCTGCCCTAGTTTCTCTATGCATGACTCGGGGTGTATCAAACATTCGAAGCCAGCAGAGTATGAAAACCACGTCGAGCCACCGAGTCGTTGACGAATGGAAGAGTGGCTGAGTTTCAGCTATTGACGACGAGTGGCGAGGGAAGTGACAAGCGGAAGGTAAATCTGCGACTTCGAATATCATGCAGTGAATAGTGCTGCTGGCAGGATGGTTTATTGGACCGGGTGCGNAAGCCAGCAGAGTATGAAAACCACGTCGAGCCACCGAGTCGTTGACGAATGGAAGAGTGGCTGAGTTTCAGCTATTGACGACGAGTGGCGAGGGAAGTGACAAGCGGAAGGTAAATCTGCGACTTCGAATATCATGCAGTGAATAGTGCTGCTGGCAGGATGGTTTATTGGACCGGGTGCGTGAGTGAAAGATACTACATTACTTCCGTTGTCTGTCAGACTTTCTGTGATAATGATGAATATGAGTTAATTCACTAATATCAAACAGAGACTTTAAGAATTATGTTAATTCGAGTAAAATTAGACTTAATTTATTTAGATAATTGATGAATAATAAGAGTAATAGAGGAGATAGATAGATTAATGCTGTAAACAAAAGCTGTGTAAATAAATTAATTTCAAATTTAGTTCTTGTATTTGTATGAAGACCTCCATCCCTCATAAACTCAGATACGGCCCTCNTTCAAATTTAGTTCTTGTATTTGTATGAAGACCTCCATCCCTCATAAACTCAGATACGGCCCTCAGGCGTCCATTTCACAATAATAACCTGTCGTGATCGAAAATTATGAAAGCCGGATGTGGAGAGAATTTGGTATTTAAACCTAGGGTCCAAGATTTCAATAATATCCCCTTCGGTTCATACATTCCAGACAGGCATTCAGGTTAATGTAAAAGCCTATATTTTCTTCGTAAAGGATGCTAAAAAATTTCNGTTCATACATTCCAGACAGGCATTCAGGTTAATGTAAAAGCCTATATTTTCTTCGTAAAGGATGCTAAAAAATTTCACAACCTCATACTAAATGTAAACAACAAGGTGATGTCATAGTTAAATGATTAGTAAACATTTTAAATGTAACCATGTAAATGTAAATGTATACGCTCGTTACCAGAATGCGAATTGTGCTTTAAGAAAGTCTTAAATGTTCAATTATAATTTTTAATTCAGTAATAAGCCAAACAACTTACGAAGCGTTATGTTTTACTTCCGCGATACAATAACCAAAAATGTTTTCGTTTTTCCCCAAGGTTATTCTTTAGTCATTCTGCAAAACTAAGTTACTGTCGCAGCTCTGCAAGAATCACTTTTCCATTCGTAAGCAAAAAATATATCTTACCACAAACTTAACGACTTCGATGAATATATTGGTAACTGATTGAAAACAACTAAATGATCAGGTGCAAACCAATAGGAATATTATTCATGCAGCAAGAGTCAAACCACACTGACAACGTTTTAAATATTTTAATTTTTTAGAATTTTGAATGCGACGGCCGGGAATCGAACCCGGATCAACTGCTTGGAAGGCAACTATGCTGACCATTACACCACCATCGCACGATGGAGAAAGAGTTACAATTTGTAACGATTTATACTGTTTTAGTGAAGAATCCTGTACAACACAAATTAGTTTAATTTCCATGGTTGAGCAAGTAGAGACTAAAAGTGATGCCGTAACGTGTGTATTGACGAAGTGGCGCTCCTTGCTTAACTTCTAGAGATCTTGAGTTCGGTCATTNGACCATTACACCACCATCGCACGATGGAGAAAGAGTTACAATTTGTAACGATTTATACTGTTTTAGTGAAGAATCATGTACAACACAAATTAGTTTAATTTCCATGGTTGAGCAAGTAGAGACTAAAGTGATGCCGTAACGTGTGTATTGACGAAGTGGCGCTCCTTGCTTAACTTCTAGAGATCTTGAGTTCGGTCATTGATTTTTACTCCATTCCGGGATTCTGTACACTTTCAGAAGCCTTGCTGAAGTTCTACTTCAGGTACTGCAAACGTATCACCACGCTTCATGTAAACAAAAACCATACCATGCGAAGTATAATATTTTAACTGTCAAACTTTTTGTTTATATTATTTAGCTTTCCAAACATTCTTGGCATATTTGAAAGATGGAATTAAAATTATTAATTTAATTATTTTGATGATATATGTTTGATATAGAAGACATTTATGATTTGAGAGTATACATTTGTGTAACTAACCTAAAAAACCATAATTGAATGCAGTATAATTACTTATTTATTGTGAAATTGTTTTTCACTTAGATTAGAATTTTATCGACCAGCTGAACTGTCAGTCTCGTTTGTCGACGCTTAAAAAAAGAAATTTTTATAAAATCAGAACNAGAAATTTTTAAAAAGTCAGAACAGGTAAAGAATTAAATTTCTCCATGAGTGAGAAAGTTGACAACATTTCATTATGGGGCAAATATTTAATGCTGTAACTATGTGAGGTGATGCCAGCTAGCGTATNAAATTGTTTTTCACTTAGATTAGAATTTTATCGACCAGCTGAACTGTCAGTCTCGTTTGTCGACGCTTAAAAAAAGAAATTTTTATAAAATCAGAACTGGTAAAGAATTAAATTTCTCCATGAGAGAGAAAGTTGACAACATTTCATTATGGGGCAAATATTTAATGCTGTAACTATGTGAGGTGATGCCAGCTAGCGTATNGAGAAAGTTGACAACATTTCATTATGGGGCAAATATTTAATGCTGTAACTATGTGAGGTGATGCCAGCTAGCGTATGAGAGAATTTGTTTATTTTAAAATAAGATTGTTGAACATTTTTAGGTACTCTGCGAACGTTTTAATTTTTTCTAGAAAGTTTTAAGCTATATTGGATTCTTCGCTAGGGCTGTGGAGAGCTGAGGTGATAACATAGCTGAGAATTTGAATTAATTTATTGATACACGAGTCCGAAAAGCAATAAAAACCTGTCAAGAATGATGTTACGAAGACGTAATAATATTTTCAAGCCAACAAGAGGCCTGAGTTCGGACGACAACCATGTAAATATTGGTAATGTTTCGCCAATCGATATCTTATAAAGTAAAGGTGCAAGGCATGTATTTACGCATATATAGGCCCGTGAGACTAATATTTAGGGAATAGCTCGACTAGAAGAGGAACTTCTACAGATGCAGGGATGTCTAAATTGAAATTTCTACTTGACTACTTCGGCTAGCTGCTGTCTACGGCGATCTACATTTTAATTCTCACATAAGTCTGAACCAGCTTACACAGCGTGCTACTCTTGTTAATTAACATTTAATCCTGGACCAGAATTATGTAATTATTTAGTTCAGTTAACACAANCACAGCGTGCTACTCTTGTTAATTAACATTTAATCCTGGACCAGAATTATGTAATTATTTAGTTCAGTTAACACAAATTTTAATTGCGAAGAACCTGAACGAAAGAGACATGTTCTTTAATAAATATATATATATATATATATTTTTTTTTCTATGGGTAGACATAAATGTTGGTTAGCAGGTGTCCGCAAAATAAATTATTTGAGTGTTTTGAATTTGTCATTTTAAATATACTGATGTAAGGTGGTAATAAGAAGTATAAATCTTAATGCCCAGTTCTTATTATTTTCTAATCAACCCGCACATCATAATATGTTCAAACCTTTCTACTTACATTCTATTACAATTTTGAAAGAATCAGAGCTACCACTGCCCTCATTTACCATAGACTGTCTGCAGTTAGGTGTTGTTCTACTTGATTGTCAAATTTCATAGCAATTGGTTGATTTTATCCTGAGGGGATGACGTTGGATTTATTTGTGTGCCACTATCTTACAAAACTCTATATATAAGGGTCTGGGTAGACGTTTTTTATGGTAGCATACAGAGTTAATTTGAAATTAGTTTCATAAATACAAGATATCGAATTGTAATCAGAGATGGTAATATCGCCACCATTTTGAAAATAATTGGCTGACCCACTGAAACCTGTTATATTACATGAGCTATTGTAGTATTACCTGATTTTAAAGTTTTGGAATGTTCGGGGGATTTCTTCCGGAGATATGCCAGAAAAAATTTAGTTTTCATAGGATTCTTCCTTACAAACTGGTGGACGAAAGAGGCTGAGTTTAAGCAAATTTGATAGTAGTCTTAAATAATTTTAGTAAACAAAATTTGGTGGAAATTGGTGAAAACATATGGTTGATATAGCAAATAACCCCAAAATATTTTATAGTGACCGTTTTGGAAATAAGTGCTTTATCCATTTTGAGTAAATGTAGTTACACGACAAACCAAAATATATTTATGTGCCAAATATGGCAGGTGTTGGTTGGGTAGTACACGAGATTAAGGGTAAAGGCATAATTTTTTCATGTCTCACTATTGTCCGAAATGGCAGACTAATATCATTATTGCTTTCGTAATTAAATGTTTACATCATACACAATAAATTTACCACATTTGGTATAAGACTGTAAATGGGTTTTAAGATATAATGTAGTGTCCTAAAATTTTAAATTGCCACCTATTTGAAAGTATTGTTACTCCCTCGCAGCTTCGCATCCCGCGCGAGAGAGTGGAAATGAAGGACAGCAATTATATTTTAGCGGCGACAAGTAAATGGAATGCTTTGAATTACAGGTGCGTGCTGAACCAAACACCGCGTATCTATTACCATAAAGGGAGGTGTAACCATAATCATTTTGTGGTGCGCTCTGCTTATCTTGGTTGTATTAGGTTATTGTATTTATCTGAGGAATGTTCTAATGGCTTGCTGCCCTAGTTTCTCTATGCATGACTCGGGGTGTATCAAACATTCCAAGCCAGCAGAGTATGAAAACCACGTCGAGCCACCGAGTCGTTGACGAATGGAAGAGTGGCTGAGTTTCAGCTATTGACGACGAGTGGCGAGGGAAGTGACAAGCGGAAGGTAAATCTGCGACTTCGAATATCATGCAGTGAATAGTGCTGCTGGCAGGATGGTTTATTGGACCGGGTGCGTGAGTGAAAGATACTACAAATGAAGGCAACAGACAGTCTGAAAGTGTGATAATGATGAATATGAGTTAATTCACTAATATCAAACAGAGACTTTAAGAATTATGTTAATTCGAGTAAAATTAGACTTAATTTATTTAGATAATTGATGAATAATAAGAGTAATAGAGGAGATAGATAGATTAATGCTGTAAACAAAAGCTGTGTAAATAAATTAATTTCAAATTTAGTTCTTGTATTTGTATGAAGACCTCCATCCCTCATAAACTCAGATACGGCCCTCAGGCGTCCATTTCACAATAATAACCTGTCGTGATCGAAAATTATGAAAGCCGGATGTGGAGAGAATTTGGTAAAATTTGGATCCCAGGTTCTAAAGTTATTATAGGGGAAGGGTTCATACATTCCAGACAGGCATTCAGGTTAATGTAAAAGCCTATATTTTCTTCGTAAAGGATGCTAAAAAATTTCACAACCTCATACTAAATGTAAACAACAAGGTGATGTCATAGTTAAATGATTAGTAAACATTTTAAATGTAACCATGTAAATGTAAATGTATACGCTCGTTACCAGAATGCGAATTGTGCTTTAAGAAAGTCTTAAATGTTCAATTATAATTTTTAATTCAGTAATAAGCCAAACAACTTACGAAGCGTTA
>NQII01001223.1:128838-168284 GCA_002778355.1 Clitarchus hookeri
TATTGAATTCAGAGCAAGTGCGCTTTCTCTTCAACTTTGACGACTCTGTCTCTGCTTTTGATGCATGAGCTGCCTTTTTGGTGATGTCAACAAAGTTGTAATACAGATCATTTTTACACTTCAAGTGGTACATCACTTTTCGTGGCTTTAGAGCCTCCTTCATACGTTCCACAAATGCATCATTTTTGACTGCTTCTGCATGTTTCAAAAAAGTAGAGAAGCCCTTCATAGTTGCCTGATTGAGCCTTTGAACTGGTGTATCCGGACCTTCGTAGATAAAGCAATTCAACGGGCGAGTGACGTCTGCAACATCCATATTGCTACACTCAGATGTCCAGCAAAGTATTATTTTTATTAAATAACAATCAACTCAGATTTATGAAAAACCCATATTTGACCATCGCAAAGTTACTGAAAGCTGAANAATAACAATCAACTCAGATTTATGAAAAACCCATATTTGACCATCGCAAAGTTACTGAAAGCTGAATAAAAAAAATCTATTTTTCGAAAAATAATTAATCGGTACTCTAACTTTAGGAGGTTTTTTTTAAGGGTTTCCCACGTGAGTTGAGTTTCAACATTTTAATAGATGTTATTACACATCTTTACAAACATATTGGTGAAATAATTGTTTGGTAACAATTTAGTTTGCAGTTTTTCTTATCTTTCCCTTACTAGAAGTACCTCAGCATCTGTACAATGGAATAACCTTGGTTTTTTATATAAATTAAATTGCAAGAGAAGCAAAGTGTGGTTTCATGTATACTGTGTTGGCGTAAAAAGGGGGAAAAAAGTTATTCTGTGGCATTTGCCATAAAGATTATTTTACAATACTTTTGTCATTACCTTGTTAAAGGAGGTTTATTATAAAAACCAAAATTACATAATATCTGCAACGTTGTACTGATAATAGAGTTAAAGAAATTTAAAGCTATGTAATTGACGTTTGCCTGACACATGTTTGTCTTTTGAGTTGTGCAGTTTATAAATTTAGAGTATTTTGTTATATATAGATAGTAGGTATTAAGGGTGGTACATTGATGGAACTTACATGGTTCATACATAGAACCCGATACCTCTAATTGGACCACTTGAACATTTTTTAATATATTTTTCCATAATATAAGAGATTTATAAATCCATTAAGGGCTATAAAGAGTGAGACTAAATTATACANTTTTAATATATTTTTCCATAATATAAGAGATTTATAAATCCATTAAGGGCTATAAAGAGTGAGACTAAATTATACACATGAATAGTAATTTTTTCAGTGATATTAGTGCGATATTTATTACGCTATAACACCATATACTTACCAGGTCCATTGATGACACCTTTCCCCTTTACATATTATATAGTACTTAACAATACTAAATGAAATNTTTTAATATATTTTTCCATAATATAAGAGATTTATAAATCCATTAAGGGCTATAAAGAGTGAGACTAAATTATACGCATGAATAGTAATTTTTTCAGTGATATTAGTGCGATATTTATTACGCTATAACAACATATACTTACCAGGTCCATTGATGACACCTTTCCCCTTTACATATTATATAGTACTTAACAATACTAAATGAAATAAATTCAGAAATCTGTAAAAATGATACATTATGCCTTCATGTGTTATTTCTGTGTGTTGATTGTACTCATCAAGATGTATTTATGTTTGTTGCAAGTACATTTTTATGATTGAGTGCCTAGTATAAGTGATGTTATATGTTTACTTCGATATGTAAAACTGTACGTTAAATGTTACTGTTTTTGTGCAGTCTATACTTGTATAATGTGCACGTAATTATTGCGCATTATTTGTCCCCGTCGGGTCGATCATCAGTCATATATTTTAATAAACATATAAGTTTCTGAACAAGCATACCTGAAGGCGTTGCCAATTTTATACACTGAAGAGCAAAAAAAAAACTGGTATAGACGTGCGTATGCAAATAACAGAGGTATGGAACCAATCAGAGTAACACGGTGCGGTCCCCGGCTAGATCGGTTGCTGCTGCTACAATGGCAGATTATCAAGATTTAAGTTAGTTTGAATGTGGGGTTATAGTCGGCGCACGAGAGATGGGACATAGCATCTC
This sequence comes from Clitarchus hookeri, assembly GCA_002778355.1. Classification (NCBI taxonomy): domain Eukaryota; kingdom Metazoa; phylum Arthropoda; class Insecta; order Phasmatodea; family Phasmatidae; genus Clitarchus; species Clitarchus hookeri. The sequence goes on from NQII01001223.1 coordinate 130,944, forward strand.
CGAGGTAGCGATAACATTTGGATGTTCGCGTACGACCATTTCACGAGTGTACCGTGAATATCGGGAATCCGGTAAAACATCACATCTTCGACATCGCTGCGGCCGGAAAAAGATCGTGAAAGAACGGGACAAACGACGACTGACGAGAATCATAAAACGTGACAGACGTGCAACCCTTTCTCAAATTGGCGCAGACTGGATTTGTGGACTTCCCTGCAGGATTCATGGTGTTAATTGCCTCCTGCATGCCCTCAGACATTAGTCGAGTCCATTCTACGTCGTCTTGTGGCACTTCTGCGTGCTTGGGTGGGGGGGGGGGGGGCTACACGATATATGGCAGGTGTACCAGTTTTTTTTGGCTCTTCGGTGTATTACAGAGACGTTAAGTGCGACAGCTTGAGCGCTTACAAATACAAAGACAGTTCTAATATTGAGGCTTATCGCTATTATTACTATGTATGTGTTGCCAATTTCTGTACTTTGTTTTAACCAGGTACAGGTTATTATTCAGACGTCGTAAGGGGAGGAAGTCTTTCATGATATTTTTTTGTTAATTTATATTTTATTACTCTTCCAACCACGTTTGTAAGAATATGCACATTTTCCTCCAAAAATCTCAAATTAAGTACATTTATTTAGCGAAAAATATATGTAATTTCATTTCTGTAACATTTCACTGGAAAAATTAAATTATTAAATAATCTAAGTTTTTCATAAAACAATAACCGTACAATTTCTAGACAAAATGTACAACAGCTTATCGTTTGTCATGTCATGTGGTTGCGTGAAAAAATTTACCACTGAATTAAATGAAGCAGATTTCGTAATCATCAGAGGTTTTATTTAAGCTACGATTTAGTTTATTATGGATATCCTTTATAAATAACGGAATTAAAGTGTAGAGAGAGAGAGAGATNTATTTAAGCTACGATTTAGTTTATTATGGATATCCTTTATAAATAACGGAATTAAAGTGTAGAGAGAGAGAGAGATAGAGAGAGAGAGGGAGCTGCTCTTAACATAAAAAAAAATATGCCAAGTTATTATGTACGTATACATTTTTTTTGAGAAATAGAAATCAAAATTTTCTGAGGATCGTNAAAAAAAATATGCCAAGTTATTATGTACGTATACATTTTTTTTGAGAAATAGAAATCAAAATTTTCTGAGGATCGTGAAATAAGGTAGAGAGGAATGATGGGGATATTTATTTATATTTGTCACAAAAAAATCTATTACCTGAGGCGTTATAGTTGTTAAGAATAATATAAATATAATTTCTGTTAGCAGCTTAGGGATACCTTAGCAACATGAAATACTTCAAATCATATTACAAGCTTATCTTTATCTATTAATATGTTAAAGGATGTATGTTTATGGGTAAATTCCGCATGCGTATGTATTATCTTCTGCTACATAACGGTTACAAGACGAGGCCATACCTATTCCACTCACGTTCGTAGGTCTTAAGTCTTGCATCCTCTCATTCCACAACCGAAATCGCTGCACCACGCCCTCAATTTGTAAAGATTGTGACGTTTCTCTTTGTAGATTGACGTCAGCCAGTACCATTTGACGCAAGTACCGCCACTGTAAAAGACAGGGCGGCTTATACGGTCAAAGTTAATGCCCCTCCAGGCCCTGACTANGGTAAGGGGGTGAGGGAAGTGAGCCAAAGGCGTGCTGTAATCCTCAAAACTGTCACGCGACACATTGTATTCGCGCAGATCCACTCACATCGTCGCTGCGAGATGACGCATTACGGAAACGACACATATACCAGCCATTAATGAATGTACCTATTCGACATCGTGTCGTCATAGAGATGATGAACAAATACATAAAACACGTATGCTCGGGCCTAGTTGTACAAGAGTGTTTGTGTGCTATGTGTAACAATCCTAACTGTATTAATTAAACCAAAAACTAAAAGTCAGGGAATACAATTTAAAACTATACGCTTTCGATGAGGAAATATAAAACATAGATGTTTCTCTTTACTGTCTAATTGACCTGCCCTCATAGCTCCGGAGCAAAGTGCCTAACTTGGATTTGAAGGGTCGGGAGTTCGCGTCCGGGTTCCTCCAGGCGGCACATTCTCAAGTTCGCATGTCGCGCACATGTGTACCGCGAATTTGTCATCAAACCGGTTTCCTGTCATTGTACTCGTCTTGCGGCAAACTACACACACTGTTAAATGTCACTCACGTTACGTTCAACGGCAATTGTATAAATTAATGAAGTCTACCTTAAACAGAATACATGGTACTGTAATGGTCTACATGCGAATTGTAGAGGATGTGTGAGTTCAATCCTGGCTACCTGCAGATATCCTTTTTACTTTTTTTTAATTACGGTAAATTGCGCAATATAAATAGTAATTATCGTAGATATATTTATTTTTCGTAATTATTTGGCTAAATTCAATAAAAACAATATTTAATTAACCGCTGCAGTCGGCCGTCACCTATTCAATCAGTGGAACAATTTCACGTCACTAATTCAATCAGTGAAATTTTTTCACTTAAATAATCAGTGGTTTTCCACTGATTCTAAGTGGAGCAATTTTCACTGATTCAAGTAGCTACATTTCACTGCGAATCACTGGTTTTCCACTGATTCGAATTTAGAGTGTAGGTAACGGAAATAATGCGGTCTGTCCCCTTGTTGCTGCTTGAAATTTCGCTATGTTCACACATGATAATAAAAAGCATGCGAAATATAATACAAATGTTTGCCTCGTGTCATTACACTAGATTAAACCATTTTAGAGAAATTAATGCCAATTTACCGACATTTCGAAAACGGTTCAGTCTAGCATAATAATACAGTCGGCCAATTTTGTTAACTCTATTATTAATATTTATTATCCCTCATTAATACGTGATTATCATTTCGCATGGCAAAATTTTGAGCACCGGCAGTGTAGCCACCTAAATTAATATTATGACCTACTTTTATTACAGTAGAATCATTCCTGTTGATGCATTTCTTCATTTAATGACGCGCTATCCACATACGCATAGTTGCAAGTAATTCTATTGGGCCTCCCCCAAAAACCAGTAATTCTTCTCTACTTTTAAATGAATTTACCTTCCTTAGGTAGTAATTTAGACTATATGCCATGGTCATTTATATTTATATTCATGCATATAAATANATATATATTTATATATATATATATATATATATATATATATATATATATATATATATATATATACAAACAATAAAATTTTCTTTCTTATCGAAGTATAGCAGCAGTTTCAGACATACAAAAGAATCGAAAAGTCTCTTTTGTACCACTAACCTATGAAAAAGTTTCCCGTGGCATAAATAGACATAATAAAGAAACAATTTCAGTTTTCTAATTTAAATAAATAAAGAACCCTTAATAATTTTATGAATACTGTAAAATTCAAATAGATATCTTCACATTTTGCAGAATAGAAGATATTCTTTCGAAATGAAACAATGCTGAAGACTTGACAAATAGTTTTAATATATATTTATTTGATCTCATTCTATAATCTGTTTATAAAATATCATCAGAATTCCTATGACCTAAACAGAATAACAGAATCTTTTGTTTTAGCAAACTAGTTTTTTATCCATGTGATATACCAGCGTCGGAAAAGTTAAATTAAAAATTGTCTTGCCAATTCGTTAATATTTGAATTAAAAAATATTAAGGCTTTAAAATGATGTACAAGTTAAAAAAATGTAAGCCATAAAAGTTTTTTTTTTTTTTCGAAGTTCGGACGTTGTTTGGAAGAGCCTTGCCACGTCGTGTGAGCTGCCAATATCTAAATAGCACACAGTTACGACCTTGGCATGTTGTTTTTTCAGCCCAGTTGACATCATTGATCTATGTATGTAATTCTCGTTAGCAGCCGATCAATTATCTCGTTTCGCTGTGTTTTTGCTAGTCAGGCGTGTTCATAAGGCTGACCTTAGTGCAATTTTCAAATGCGCTGTCGTCATTAGCCATACATCTTGACGCTATACCGCCACTGTGGAAGACAGAGTGGCTTATAGTGTCGTTATTAATGCCCCCAGGCACAGACTATATGAGGCCTGAACGTTACGGGTTTGCAATAATTTAGTCGGTTGCTGTTTCATTTTTAAGGACGAATATAGTGTCTGGAGTTTACACAAGAACCACATACATCAGCACTTCCGAGGTGTGGTACCTAATTTGACTACTCGTATTCACTGGGCGACTTCGTGGTTGAGTGGGGCTTCTCTGGGCGCCGATTTTTATACTTAACTCAGCTGTGAGTATTGGTAGGCTGTCATCTGGGGTATGAGCTCCGGCGAAGTGGTAGGCCTTGAAAGAAGGCCCGCAGGTGCTGCCGTCTCCCTGGACTGCGGTTCGGACTCGTGCTCACGTCTTCTCGCGATTCCTTGACGCAACTCTTCCCTCGGCACGGTGATAATCAGCTGACCCCACTACTCTCGAAAAGGGGTTTTTATGCTCGCCAGTGTCCATCCTTAACTGTCGGCACATGTCGCCTTGGGGGAGGGGAAGTGGTGAGGGGGTGAGGTGGTATAACGCAGAACAATGCCTTTCAAAACACGCCTGGCTCCTGAAGGGTTGGTGGGAAAGGAGGGGGGTGTTCTCGGCACCAATATCCAGCTCGTCAGCTATTTCTTCGTGGTGCGTTTCCCTAACTTTAGGCGAACTGTGTTTCGATATCTCGTGAAACCTTCGCGCTCAACAAATCTCACGGACCTGCTAGAGGCCTAGGGGGGTGGCTGGGTGAAGGGAGAGTGGACGACTCCTCCGTGACACCTGTTATAGTCGTCACGTGCATCCTTCTCGAGTTGACCTTCCCCTGCGGTGACTAAGAGTGACACGTGTCTCTACCCTGGTTATGCGGGGGGGGGGGCTGGTTGTGGGCCAGCGTCGCTCTAAAATTCCTAAACCATCACACGACAATCTCATGCACTAAATCTTTTGTTTTGCTATTTTGTAGAATCAGATCTTAGAGCTAATCAGGATGATTTCACTAATAACTTCAACGTCACAGTTTCGGAAGAAAAGAAGAAAATGGTTCAATGAAAACATAATCTACAATGTAACGACATGTTTCATAAATTAGATTTGTTATTTTTGAGCTATTTTTTTCTTTTACTCTTTGTATGAGTTTCGTGTATATATACGAGTAGTACATATATAATATAAACACACACACACACATATATACATAATAGCGTGCGAATGACGCGTACTGTGCCCTTGCGAAAGGTTCGGAAAAATTTTGGTAGAACGCGTGCAGGAAGCTCAATACGTAAATATGACTCTGTAGTGTTTTTAACATCGATAACAAACCTCGAAAGAACAGCCAATATTTTTGTGTGTGTAGGCTGCAGGTCCACATTGAGAAATATTCCTTTAGTTATTAAATCGTTAACGTTTCCTTCTGATAAACGCCATAAATTCAAGAGAAAGCTTGGTTTGCGGCAGTAGAGCGTGAATCATGAACGAAGAAACACGAACTCTCATTTGCGTAATTTTCTTTGCTCAAACAATGCAAAATATCGATCCCGACTCTTTGCCTCAACAGAGCTTCTATATTTTCTGTTGAGTTGCGTAATTATATTGTTGCATATCTGCAGGTACCATGTGAATGTAATTCCACGTAGTCAGCAACAGATCAATACTGAACCTTTGAAAAATATTTACATATGCACTGCGTGGCCGTTGTGATTTTGTAATTCACTAACGCATCTAACCAAACTTTCAATTCAGTTAATTTTTTTAACAATATTATAAAATATTATTGTAAACTCAAACATGCTATTACAAAAGGTTCACTTTCGCATTCCGCATTCAACTCGCTAGTAAATGTTCAGTCAACCGGTTTTATGTCCATAAAACCTAATTTCATCCAAAGATTTCTAATCGTAATTTTTGGCCACTGCATACTAAGATTTCAACATTTCTTCATATACAGGTTTTGCGAGCTCACTTTGGTTTTCTCCATTAGTGCACTGTGGTTGCCTCTCGCAATTAATTAAGAAACACAGTACAACATACATTTGCGACACTTTGAATGACCGAATGACCGGCTTTGCATTTACACAGTCGCCTGTTACGATGTTCCTATTTAAGCCAATGTACAATAACAGTTTATATATATATATATATAAGTTATATATATACACATATATATATATATACACACAACTACGATAGACTTTTTCACTGCCTGAATTTTACTTTTAATAATGCACCATTTGTACTGAGAATTTAATTAAATATAGCCTATTTTAAAAAGCTTTGTATTAATACCACGTTTACTTTATATGTCACAAAAGAGCGTAAATACACTTTAATAACATTAATTTGGTTTTTTTGTTTCCATCAAGCACTTGTGATGAATTTCACGCACTAATATTTCTGCATCATCATTTAAATTTCTTCCTTTCTTTAAGTGGTTTTGGTGGTGTAGTGCTTAGACTACTCACCTCCTACCTAGGCGAACCGAGTTCGATTACTGGCGGGGCCACTCCCGGATTTTTTCACGTGGGAATCGTGCCAGATGACGCGTTGGCGGGTTTTCTCGGGAATTTCCCGTTTACCTCGCCCCTACATTCTGGCGCAGCTCCAAACAGTCCTCTATAACCCTCTTCGGCTCTCAATAAGTTGAAAGTCACCAAAATTTCTTCACTAACTCTTCCCTCCTTTTTTTAAAGTAAACTTTCGCAAGTTCAGACGAAAATTCTATTTTCTGAAACACTTCGGAAATTACAGTACACATTTCTCCCAGCAACGTCGTTGTACGATTCTCTTGTATGTAATGTGCCTACGTGTCGTTCTCTCCCACTCAGTTTCTCCCACCGTCTCCGCTAGAGGCGCCACCAACTAAAGGTTAGCTCATCCGCACGCTCCCTATAGCCTGAACTCAGACATTATGCAAACCATTCATTTAGGTGGCGAAGACTGAAGCGTAACTGTGCGACTCTATGATAACAGCCAAATAAAGGAATAAAATTAAATAATTACCGTCTGCCACAATAGCATGAACGAATTCATATTTGCACATGGGGTAGTAGTGTTTTGTTTTAAAAACGGTGGAAACATAACATTTTTTACCTTTATTAATAGTTACGTTAAATATCTGTCGTATGTCTCTCTGCCTGAAAAAAAAAACATGAAACAATCTTAAATTGCGCAGAGATTGAAAACTCCAGCCTAAGCTAGTCGCTGAAAAAAAAATCTATAGTATATAACCTATATATATAATTATGAATTTCTTCCTCTTCTGCGTTCACGCCATTAAGAAAATATAAAGCCTGATGGTTTAATTCACAAGCTTTGTGAGACAGAAAGCAGGAAGATGGCAGTATAAATATAGAAAAATTATAGACGTGATGCGTCCGTGAATTTCGAATATTTTCATCGTCTTTTACATTTTGCATTCGCAATGGCTTCGTATGACTTCGCCATAAAAAAATTGCGAATATCTGCTAATGTGCCAGTGTTTCAAATTGTGCGGCGATACCCCTGCACAGCGAACACTCTAGCCAACCTCAAAGATAGTGGTCATAAGTTCAACAATTTCATTTAAGTAATTTGACTTATGTACGGTATTATACTGTGTTTTTTTGTTAAAGTAAATAATCTTTACATTATATTTCTTTTTTACCTGATTTTCAATTATTATCTGTCACACGAATTATCCAAAACGGGACGATTATCAACACACAGGAGCTGAATTATTTTTTTATGTCAGTGAAATCGAACTTTAGTTTGTAAGCTACCACTAACAGACGAATAATTTTAATTATTTCATGGCAGAGTTATTAAATTTCAGTAATTATAAATCATCTTCGTTGTAAGTAACCTTATTGATATTCTATGACAGAATTAATGAGTTCGAAGTTAGGCAGGGGAGTGGTTTCCTGCTGCTTACAAACAAAATTGTTCTTTTGCAGAAATTAAATGTGTTACGACTTCAGGGGGTGAGCGGCGTAGCACGCGAGTGTGATTTTAGAAAGTCTAATGGCGCAAATACTTACCCAAATAAGTGAAACGGAGGCCTNGCGGCGTAGCACGCGAGTGTGATTTTAGAAAGTCTAATGGCGCAAATACTTACCCAAATAAGTGAAACGGAGGCCTGAGGTCCTCTTCGCACAAATAAAACCGAGATGCCCTCCACCCCTAGACAACACGACGTAGGAACCTTCCGACACCTTCCTCCCGGTGTCTCTTCAGAAGCACACAACATAACACGCGTCAGAAACCGATGACAAGATATTAATAATAACACATTGGGAATAAGGAGCTTTAAGAAAATATTGAATTTTAAATTTTAAAAGTAACATATATANGCGGCGTAGCACGCGAGTGTGATTTTAGAAAGTCTAATGGCGCAAATACTTACCCAAATAAGTGAAACGGAGGCCCGAGGTCCTCTTCGCACAAATAAAACCGAGATGCCCTCCACCCCTAGACAACACGACGTAGGAACCTTCCGACACCTTCCTCCCGGTGTCTCTTCAGAAGCACACAACATAACACGCGTCAGAAACCGATGACAATATATTAATAATAACACATTGGGAATAAGGAGCTTTAAGAAAATATTGAATTTTAAATTTTAAAAGTAACATATATATAATTGAATAATAAATTTAACCAAATATATATCTATTAAAAATATTGTCTAAATTTGCTGTTTTAATGGTAAGAATTGCCGTCAGAATGATTGTTTATGATCCTAAAATATAAACATTAGTGATTAGTGATTGAAAAACCTTTGATTATTAAAAAAAATATATTGTACTTGTAAATAGTTTTATTTATTATGTAAAAGAAAAACATTTTGTTTGTAAAATACTTGTTAATCACTTCCAAAGTAAGGTCGAAGAAAATATGAGATAGTTGTTTTGCATCTGAGTTCTGATAGCTGAAGCTATTAATAAAGCCATCGCCACGATGTTATATCCAGTCTATGTCCTGCAATATTTTTGTTAAACGACTCTAGGCTTTCAGCTGTCACCATCGCTGTACTTAAAGTTTAAAAGTTTTATGCGATACATATAAAAACTATTAAAATGTAGAGGCATAAATCTTTCAATTATTTAGCCTTTTGTCATGCCCGACTACAAAAATTGCAGCAAAAAATTTGTATTTAATTAAGAGTTACAATTTCTTAGTAATTCTTTATTAACTACATTTATGTATGACATTTGCACTCCCGCCTTTTCTGACAAGCACAACTAGCATACATTTAGTACGTTCCTGCGATCCGAAACGCACACCACCACAATCATTGTTTCCCCGACTCCTCAATAAAAAAAATAGCAAATATTTATTGGAATTGGAGGAGGAGTTTCAGAGTACTAGTGTTTGACTCACGTCAAAATTGATATCCAACAAGCTGAAAATAGTTCGTCACGAGAAACAAATTCCAAGCGTACGTTTTCGAGTAAGAAGCTTTCCTACTCTTTCTTCTGTCCACTTTTCATCCAGTTAGCAAAGCGTTACAAAGGTAAAACTATTGTTTGGAAAGCTGAAAAAAATTGCCTTCTCAAAAGTGCTACCCAAGTCATACCTGTACTTTACCTCCCCGACCTTGGAATTAAACAACAATTTTAAAAAATGTGCGTAGCGCTAGCATTTTTGTATCTGGAACGCTTAACATGTATTTTCGATCAAAATGCGTTATTACAGTAATTAATCTACAAACATTTAAAATCTATCCTTCCTCTAGAAGTTCCCGTGTAGGGCTATAGAGATAAACTATTTTGCAGTTTTGCCCCATATTTTCTAATAACACCGAAACGCAAGGAAACATTCTGAAACAGCAGATTTTTTCCTTTGTTTAAAAACAAATATTATACAATGAGGTGAAAATAAGGTTACAACAAAATCGTATTATAATTTTTACTTAATTGATTTTAATGTGTTAAGTAATGAGAATTTTATAAAAATTTATAAAAAACGCATGACCAAATATTGTTTTCGTGCACTTTAAAAGATTTTGAGGTTTTACTATGAGATAGCTATACATTCAAATATACAATACTCCGCTAGAGGATTAGCATATCTCTTGGTACTTCAGTCCATTTTTCTAAGCTGAATATCCTTTTCGTACTACATTTAAGGCATTTGCAAGAGATTTGTGTAAAGTTCAGTGGGTGCCGGTATTATAATCATTCTGAATAGGAGATATGCCATTTAAGCTTCAGATTATTGACGAAAATTCGTTTTCTATTCGTTTCTTAGCTTGGATAAATGTTTGAAAACAACTATGTTTAAAAGCACTTTCAGAAGGAAAGAAAAAGATAATCAAAAATAATTTTGCTCTCTTATTTAGCAAACGCGGTACCTCAGCTCCAGAAGGAAGTCGTTTTCTCTGCCATCGTAAAGATGAAGTGGCAGCATCTTCAAAATCAAAGCATCTTCTGGTGAAACTCTTGAGACGGGAAGAATATGCGTACGTCACTCCTACAGTGCAGTGAAGATTAATTTCACCCAAAGCCGTTGTATCACTTTTATATCAAATCCACTGAGAAAAACTTAAATTTAATCTGGCTTCCTAACCTTGAACAAGTATCCCATCAGTATTACTGTTTTCGAAGATATCACCGAGTTCAGAAATGGTGGGATAGAATGTTCGACACAGACTACAGTTAAGATATTCTGATTGGTTAGCTCCTAATTGGCTCCTTAGAATTTAATATAATTTCATATAAACGCCTTCAAGTTTGCATGGAGAGAACAATTAGCTGTAGGATATCTGAACTAAAATATTCAGTGATCTGCAAACATTGTTGTGGATTTTACTGCTTTGAGCATGAAAAAAATTTAGGGCAAAAGGAATATGATAACCCTGTTGATATGCAGTTGAAAGAATATAGGTCTTTAGGTACGTAAAACCGGTTTTTCTCTCCCCCTCTCCTAAAAATTAAGTATTAGTAAAACAGTTTATCGTAATTTGTTTCATGCGAATTATTACAAATTTTCGATAATTATTGCGTTGGTTACCGTTCCTTGACAAATTATTTCTGGTTCCACACATCACATTCACTCGTCTCTATGTTCTCAGTAAAGATAGCATTTTTTTAAAAACACCCTTTGAACCGCCTTAAAACTTATATGACACAGTTTGCCGCTCTTGTTGTGGGTACCTTTGAATAAGAGAGGAAGTTTAACGTTAGTTAAAAGATTTGGGTGGCTCTTAACAACGAGGTCTTGAGAGCCAATGAGGGTGAAATGAGGTGAGAATGGAGCCGCCCTAGAATGCAAAGGCGGGTGAAACGGGAGATCCCAGAGAGAATCCACCGACCAGCGGCATCGTCAGGCACGATTCCCACTGGCGAAAATCCAGGATTGACCTCGGCCGGGGATTGAACATAGTTCGCCTTGGTGGGAGGCGAGCAGTCTGACCGCTCAGCTACCACGGCCTCTAAGTTTAAAGAAGCCTAACGTTTAAGCATTTTAACATATTAGTTTTGGGGCTATGAGAGCGAAGAGGCATTCACTTATTATAACTTATTATAGGGCGATGTGCAGGCTACTGCTGCGAAGCACTTTGAATGCAGTACACAATCAGGAAAGCGCAGAGGTGCCTGCCGCATGTCTTTATCGCAATGAAGGGGCAGCGGTGGCGTAGTGTCCAGGGCGCTCGCCTCCCAACATGGCGATCCGGGTTCGATCCCCGGCGGGTTCAGTCCCGGATCTTCGCATGTGGGAATCGTGCTGGACGATGCTGGTTGCCGGCGGGTTTTCTCGAGGTACTCCCATTTCCCCCGTCCTTACATTCCAGCGCCGCTCCATTCTAGGGTCTCATTTCTGTCATGTCCGGGGATGACGGTCACCTACGGGTCGCAGCTGGAAAGACCGTCACTCGGAGGATGTTTCCTTGCGCTGGGTGCACTCCCCACACGCCATTTCATTTCATCGCAATGAAACTCAAGAAACGCGATACCGTCATCGCTATCTTGCCGTTCACTGGCGTCCTGCGCATCTGAACAGCGCGAATAAAGGTTATCATGTTGTCCAGCCCGTTCGCCACAACATTCCCAGCAAATACTAACAACAAACACCCAACTGGACGGGCGTCTAGCTCAAGATCGCTACCGAGAGAGGCACGAAGAATAGAAAGGGTGAAAAAAAATGTAAAGCTGAAGATATGCGCCGCATAAACGTGACATAGGTTAACACGTTGCTTTCGCCTGAAAACGTAAATTTCTAATGTTTTCATTACTTCCTTTTTACTAGGAAACGTTTAGCGTCTACGAGTCTTTATGCTGCTGCGCCAGTGTCAGAGAACAGAGATGCAACCTGGCGTACACGTCGATATGACAACGTAAACGATCAGAGACGAAATTGCATGGCGGTTCCTTTGATGTGGCCGTACGCATTCTCCGATTGCTACGCGAGCCTCTGGAACAAACCTCGTGTATGAATGACTACTGCACGCATGCTGCAGAAGGGCGTTTACTCTTTTTACATTCAGAGCATTCAACAGCTCTCAATTAAGAGGTCTGTTCAAGCTCAAAATAGACATGCACTGGTAAAAATGCCTGGCTGAGTGCACTTCCACGTTATGATACCTGACGTGAATATGTCTGTCGTGACAATTATATGCCTGGAAATCCTGAACCTGAGGTGCACTCATAATATCAGAGCTCGGAATGGTGTCTCCTGTTATACCCTAGAGGCTCAGATACAGGAGGGAGCGCTCTGGTGAACACAACCCGCTGCACGAGATTGCAGATAACATGCTGCAGAAGATTCCCAACACTGTAAAATCGAAACAGTTAAAACTGTTTCAAATCAACGAATTCCACTGCAGTTGTGTTGAAACCGATCCACCTGACTCAGTAGAATTATTCTTATCAGTTTTGTTGTATTCGCTGATTAAAACAGTGCTTTGTACTGATTCCTAGTGAAATGCACTGGGCTGGCAGTGAAACCTCGGTAAATCTCACTGATCCGTCAGTAGATAACGTACCATTAACTGAGGATTCGGTAAAATAATTGTACTGATTGGAAACACCGACCCAGGTCTATAGTATGCTGGTTGGGTATCCCGGCGGGCAAGTAAGCATGAGCTAACAGCGTTTTGGCATGTGGCATGTGCGGCTGGAGTTCGACGTGCCAGCGCCGGTTTGGCATTTGTATTCCTGAGTTCTGCGTGCCGATATCGTGCTAGCTGTGGAGCGACAGGGTCGAGCGAAGGGTTCACAACTCACTGACAACCACTGACCGTGTAAGGAATAACTTGGTACCAGGAAGAGACCTCTCACGGCCAGCCATATTCACAGTTGTATCTATGCCCTGTTAAATTTTAAATTGAACTTTAATTGTAACTACTGTAACAATTTTGAATGCAAAACATGAACTCAGTTTTTAGCTGTCCGTTACAATATTGCACAGTAAGATAGCACGTCAAGTGAAAGTCTTACTCCAGCTTGTACACAAACTGACTATGCATACGACCGGTAACAGTTTTTTTCCTCCGCATTTTTGCACTTAGTTTTCTAAGAAGAAAAAAAAGTGGATGTACAATCGTTTCCGTTCGCCCGTACGGCCATCTTTCGGCGATACAAGCAACTTAGAATTAGTAATAACTCTGTATTTTTCTAAAAAGGGATAAGCATGACCCACTAAAGATTTGGCTGATCAGAATAAAAAAAGGGGGGGGGGAATCCATCGTTTAGCGAATTTTAGTTGGTTCGCCGCACGAATTTGCCATGGGAAACGGAAGCTACCTTATATTGGCGAAGAAGATAGCTCCCAGTAATGTTTTTTTTTATTCAGTGGTTTTGTTTGTATGCAGTAATGTTTATGATCTCGAAACACCTTCGTCTGTAGCATCGTAACATTCATACTTAACTTTTACCCGTGACAGAAGGACAAGCACGAGCGTGGTAGTATGTAAATGTCAATGTAAGTATTTAGTTTTTGTATTTTTAATTCTTTTCGGAACAGTATGACGGACTCAAAATTCAAAGATCCCGGTGGTGGCGCTCTGCGAAACAAAAGAGCCGATCTAGCTTTTGTTGGCGGGAGTTAACGTACAGTAGAAAGAAGCGCTCCTGGTATGACCTTTTAATAGGTATCGGCCACCAGGAGGGGAGTTTTGGCGAGGAAAGCGCGGGAACTTTGTAGCATCGTAACAGGGAAGCCTTCGGATATTTTTATTGTCCGGAGCGGAAGTTGAAGTGAGCGTCGCTGAACAAGCTGGACGCCGCGCGGTCAGAGAATGTGAGGCCTCGGCGACCGACGTAAGTAACTAGCGCGGGAAGCTACAGGACTCGCACACGCGCCTTCTAGGTCGTGTTACCTTCGCCTCGTCAGCACATTCCGCAGCTACGGTCCTCCCACGGTAGCTCTGTCCACCGGGCGGCTTCCGCCGGGGTTTGCTAGTTCGAGTTTCGCGGCTGGCCAACATCAGGATGCAGAGTGCACAACTACACAAAGGCGGAATTGACTGGTGGTTACTTCCACGTGGGCGTATACATTATCTGACTGACTACGATAGGTTCTGAGAAGGGATCTCGTGTGTGACTGGCTACCGTATACTGCGAAAGGTTACCTATTGGCGGGACTACCGGCTGGCTAGTAGGTTACAAGGCGATGTCTATTGGCAAACACTATTCCAAAATTTTGCTGGAAAGTGACGCCATTTTGCTGGAGTGTGCGACTGGAGTTCGTGGCATAAGTGGCTGTTTCATCTCTGTATTCTTAAGTGTTCTTTTGTCAGGACGTGATCGTTGTATAGTTGCCATCCAGTTTTGATTTTTCAAAACTATTTTCTACTTGCTAATTTTACATGTAAGGCTGTTTTGAGTAAATTATTATTTTATCCGTTTGCTTTGATTTTGCATATTTTTAAGTAATTCAGGGGTATAATAATTATTATTATATATCTGTGCAGAAAAAATATGTAATATAAACTGAGAAATGCTACAGATACCCGTCTTAATTATACAAACATGTGTGTCTATCCTTTTAACCGTAACTGTTTGGCGAACGGCTCATTATTATCTCACAAGGACAAACAAGGAAATGGATATACGCATAGGGGTGCAATTGGGTGCACTTGCTCCACTGAAGCAAAGGGGTGATATTTTAAATTGTTACGCAAAAACCAATTATGCTTTCATGCTATTTACACAATGTGGGGATTAAAATATTTTTTAAGAATAGTATTCCAAATGCCGAAATTATACATTTTTCAGAGGAGAAGGAGGAGTGGTGGAGAAACACGCAGGTATCCTTTTATTAACAGTAACATAATTAATTTAACTAGCCTACTACTTTAAACGGGTATATGCAAGCTCGTTGGAGGATGTTACCCATACACCTATCTTAGAAGCAGGTCCCCTCTTGAGGCTGTTTTACGACACCAAATTTTGGAATCTCCGCACCCTTATGGATCAGGAAATTTTCGTCTCTAACTATCTAACACGTTGGACCCAACACTGTCCTCAGTGTTAGCTGTTGGACTTTGGGTGAGCTCCGTGTCCTACATTGTTAAGGTGCACCTAGCTTCTGTCACGTAGTATTTCCATGCACAGCAAAGTCCTTCCTACGTGTATTTTGACAGCAATACCACGGGCTGCTCACGGTCAACTGAGAACTTTTGGAAGCCCTGCTTACGATCTACTTTCTTCTTTATTTTGTGGCATTACGCCGTATGCAAAAATTACATTGCCGCGTGGGCTTAATGACTATAAACATTCGCCATGAAAAAGTGAAATTGTTGGGATCCTAATTGTGTTACTAACACGCTATGCCATGCTATAATTTGCGTGAAGCTAAGATCGTAAACATTATGTACTAAAAATTTTAATATTCCACTCGCAATACAACGTCAAGACTTGGGACTTTTTTTTTTTTTGCTAGTTCGCTGCCAACTTAAGTGGGGTTCCTTCATTCTAGTGTGCTTCCTACCAACCAACACTTCACTTCCCACGTCTCGGGTATAGAAGCACGGGCTCGACATCGGCAATACGTGCGCTCGACCACACGGCTCTCAATAGATAGCGCAAGGCACAAGGCAAGCGTGCAGTTTCCCCAGGGACAACTTGCATCACTCAGACTCTTGCAAGTCATCCGATTATTTTATGGAGAAATTTTGTCGATAAAATTCTGCGACGCGTCTATTACCTACTTTAAGTATTCTGCAACCAAATTATCGTACACGCCATAGCTGTAANTCGTAAACATTATGTACTAAAAATTTTAATATTCCACTCGCAATACAACGTCAAGACTTGGGACTTTTTTTTTTTTGCTAGTTCGCTGCCAACTTAAGTGGGGTTCCTGCATGCTAGTGTGCTTCCTACCAACCAACACATGACTTCCCACGTCTCGGGTATAGAAGCACGGGCTCGACATCGGCAATACGTGCGCTCGACCACACGGCTCTCAATAGATAGCGCAAGGCACAAGGCAAGCGTGCAGTTTCCCCAGGGGCAACTTGCATCACTCAGACTCTTGCAAGTCATCCCATTATTTTATGGAGAAATTTTGTCGATAAAATTCTGCGACGCGTCTATTACCTACTTTAAGTATTCTGCAACCAAATTATCGTACACGCCATAGCTGTAAAAAAAAAGCATGTTCTGGCCATTGTCTCAATCAGAAAATAATCATTAGGAACATAAATAGAAAACAACATATTTTATTGAAATGGGCCTTTTTTGTGTTTTTCCAATGTAGCCAACATTCGCAGTAGTGGGGCAGATTTTCAATTCTGCGTTATTTTTACTAAGGCTCTGGTCACTGTTCTGAGGCTTATTTAGGCGGCGTTCTCAAATCAAGGACCGAATCTTCCCACATCGCTGCCAACTTAACTACGGGCATTTTAGTGTGCTCCTGAAAATACTTCTAGTGATGGTCAAGGAAAATGTTTTTAAAGGTGCGTATCAAATTTTTTTTAATTTGGCAGTTAACATGTGTAGGTAGGGCTGTCAGCTTCGCACAAATTCAACCGCGTGGCATGCATGCTGAATCTGCCTTGTGCAGGAATCTCACGTAGATTTCCTGCCACAATTCCTATACATATACAAGATGGTTATAAAATATTACTCCAACTTTGAAGGTTTATAATATCAAAACCAAACAACCTACACCCTTGATTAGCCAATCAAATGAACCATCGAACCATACCGTAACACCGGACATGCTGACAAAGGTGTGGGAAGAGTTTTATTATCGCGTAGATGTCGTTCGGGGCGCTCATGGTGGTCACATTGAACATTTACGAATGATTGGTCAACCAACTTCACCCACGGTTCATTTGATTGGTGAATCAAGGTTGTAGGTGGTTTGGTTTTGATATTATAGACCTTCAAATTTGGGGTATTCTTTTATACTCACCCTGTTATTATAGCTACCAGAGAACGTTATTTTACTCCTCATAATTGCATGAATTATTCATTTTTTACCGCACTGCATTGTGCTGGAACAATTTACCTGAAATTCAACACTCTCAAGTCACGCTAATAACACTAGCGTATGTTAGGCACTCTCGGCGCCGCACAGGTAGAAAAAAGCCGGATTTCCGGCAGCGTAAAAAAACCCAGCGAAGTGGGCAGTAGNGTAAAAAAACCCAGCGAAGCGGGCAGTGGAAACATGAAAGTAAAATCTCGCCTAACTTTTTTCGATCATTTGAAGGGAAGTCTTGAAATTCTGTGTCCGAACGAGGTTCTTCCAGCAGTGTTTGTGGATAAAACTGAACCTTAAAGTGCTCCGCCAAAACTGGGTTACTTTGTGTCTCCTACGTCTAAACTCGGAAGTTGTATACGGTCAGCTCAAGTACGTTCATCACATGCCTGATCGCCTCTATACACAAGTCACTGATTTGGCGCTCAGTTTTTACAAATGCGACTCGCCTCTTGCGCTGAGTAAAAGGTTTTGTTGACTCAAGCTAAGTTGTTTCGGCGCAACCAAATTAATTGTTTGTACAGGGGCATTGAAATATTTTGTTGTTAGAACCGAATTATTTTGTAGTTCTCAGTTGGTTGCACCAAACAAAGATTTGGTTAGCCCAACAAAAGATTTATGTTATTTTTTTAAGTTTAATGGCAATGGTGTGGTGAAACTGAATTCGGATTTTTATTGGATCTCCATTGTCTGCANTGTTATTTTTTTAAGTTTAATGGCAATGGTGTGGTGAAACTGAATTCGGATTTTTATTGGATCTCCATTGTCTGCAACGACTACGAAAAGAGTAATCAACAAAACTACACGCCCAACTCAGATTCGAACCCGAATCACTTGCGCCCGCACACAAAGCCCTAGTATTTTTTTTTTAATTGACTTTATTGACCGATATCATTTGCCGTTGGACATTGCGTGTGTAACGTTGTGTGTGTGTGTGTGTGTGTGTGGTGGCGGCGTTTGCCGAGCTCAAGTTAGACCGGCCTGATGACAATTTCACAGTACACGTGTTCTTGACATGTGAACTGATATTCTGCCGCGGAGGACCCGGGGCGCGAACCTTCGACCCTCCGACTACAAGTCGGCCACTCTTCCCCTGAGCTACGAGGGCAGAGCATCTCAGTTAAAGTGACTACTGACGAAATACAAATGTTTTTTNCGGCCACTCTTCCCCTGAGCTACGAGGGCAGAGCATCTCAGTTAAAGTGACTACTGACGAAATACAAATGTTTTTTAATGTACATAATGCGAATACTGCACAACGTGTGCATATAAACATTTCAAGTTTTACATCCTAACTCTTTAGTTTCCTAACTAATACTACAGTACTATCAGGATGTCTATACAGTTATTAAGCATTCATAAATGCACTAACAAAACACTGTTAGTATCCTAATTATCACCAAAAAAAATTCAAATAAACTTTTGAGACGTACATTTGAGTGAAGGCAATCTAATCAGTTACCAAACGAATTTTTTCGGTTGATTCAACTAAATATTGTGTTGACAGTCTAGATTATTTTAGCCCAACACAAAGATTTTGTTAATTCAAGCGTGTAATTTGTTAGATGAAAAAAATTAATTTTGTTGCTTTTCAAGATTTGTTTACCCTAATAAATATTTTGTTGAGGCAACTAAATATAATTTTTGCCATATGAAAACAAATATATTGATGCATTTTCCCTGAGTGAGAGATTCTCGGCGATGAACGTGCCATTACGTGGTGTAAAGAGAAAAGTCTGCTGCATGCCCCTTGACAACATCAAATATTTTTCACGGGTGTTTCCGAACATAAAAAATGGTTGTGTAAACGCCCCTTTGAACCATTTCCACTTTTAAAANATGGTTGTGTAAACGCCCCTTTGAACCATTTCCACTTTTAAAATAAATACACCGTAGAAACGGAAATAGGAACTTAAACTCGTTCGGATGTGGTACGTTCCAGAAATTATTTTCCTACGCAAACATATTTTATGCGCCCTGCGCACNCGGCCACTCTTCCCCTGAGCTACGAGGGCAGAGCATCTCAGTTAAAGTGACTACTGACGAAATACAAATGTTTTTGAATGTACATAATGCGAATACTGCACAACGTGTGCAAATAAACATTTCAAGTTTTACATCCTAACTCTTTAGTTTCCTAACTAATACTACAGTACTATCAGGATGTCTATACAGTTATTAAGCATTCATAAATGCACTAACAAAACACTGTTAGTATCCTAATTATCACCAAAAAAAAATTCTAATAAACTTTTGAGACGTACATTTGAGTGAAGGCAATCTAATCAGTTACCAAACGAATTTTTTCGGTTGATTCAACTAAATATTGTGTTGACAGTCTAGCTTATTTTAGCCCAACACAAAGATTTTGTTAATTCAAGCGTGTAATTTGTTAGATGAAAAAAATTAATTTTGTTGCTTTTCAAGATTTGTTTACCCTAATAAATATTTTGTTGAGGCAACTAAATATAATTTTTGCCATATGAAAACAAATATATTGATGCATTTTCCCTGAGTGAGAGATTCTCGGCGATGAACGTGCCATTACGTGGTGTAAAGAGAAAAGTCTGCTGCATGCCCCTTGACAACATCAAATATTTTTCACGGGTGTTTCCGAACATAAAAATTGTTGTGTAAACGCCCCTTTGAACCATTACCACTTTTAAAATAAATACACCGTAGAAACGGAAATAGAAACTTAAACTCGTTCGGATGTGGTACGTTCCAGAAATTATTTTCCTACGCAAACATATTTTATGCGCCCTGCGCACNAACTTAAACTCGTTCGGATGTGGTACGTTCCAGAAATTATTTTCCTACGCAAACATATTTTATGCGCCCTGCGCACGAGTCGACTGTCTTAGACGGCGGAACACTACCTTCTGTGCGACATTATGTTGTCCTTGTGCAGGGCACGTGTTCACTGCGTGTGCTGCAGTTCTGCGTTGCACAACTGTACACTACCTTGCGACATTCCCGCCGTCTGCTAGCGCTCGTCTCGTCGATGCGTTCTTTTAACGCTTCATTGCGACAATCTGCTGTTTGAACAGCCACGGCTTAAGTCACGCTGTTGCAATTAACAGCCGCTCATGGTAACTGAAGTGTCAGCGTCCATTACTTGGCAAGCAACATGGCCGCCGCCGAGCAATCAGCTTCCGCTAACCCGTAGAGGGAATACGGAGTAGCTGTCTCTAAATATTTCTGTAATATTTTTTTGACTTGACTGCGTGAATTGAATTTGAGGTTAAGACAGTGTATAAAAATTGAAGCTTCGAAATGTTGGTACTCTTCCTCTGAGAGTCTTTTAGAGTGACCAAAAGTTATAAGGTTTAGGAAAAATACTTTATATATGCCTACATTGTTATAGTTTATTCGCGGTTTCTTCCATCTTTTCTTAGGTACTGCTAAATCTTGCATCCAGGATATTCCTCTACCTCATACAAACAAAGTTCAACCAAGTCTTGAAAACTACACCTAAGTGACAGTGCACTGTCATTGTACGCACTCAATGAAATAAGTGTTTGCTTAAGAACTATTTCTTACGAGGCATTATCAACACATTTATTTCCCCGCTGATTTTATTCAGAAGAATTNGTGTTTGCTTAAGAACTATTTCTTACGAGGCATTATCAACACATTTATTTCCCCGCTGATTTTATTCAGAAGAATTATTAACTTAATAATAATATTTATATATAGCATATAAGTAAAAGTTCAATTTAACCACAAAATAAAGTATTTTTATGTTAAAGCATTTATTAAACGTTT
The DNA here is from genome assembly GCA_002778355.1 of Clitarchus hookeri. Taxonomy (NCBI): domain Eukaryota; kingdom Metazoa; phylum Arthropoda; class Insecta; order Phasmatodea; family Phasmatidae; genus Clitarchus; species Clitarchus hookeri. The sequence goes on from NQII01001223.1 coordinate 152,131, forward strand.
GCGATATATGACACATTTAAAATATAAACAAGCACGTCATACATGGAGTGATTTTCAAAGGCTTGATACAAAAAGTGTGAAGAAACCGCGAATTTAGTATAACCTAAAACTCCATATACAAATATTATGAAACGATTCATTATGGAAAATTAGGTAGAAAACAATACGCAGACGGCCTAGATTAATTTTTAAAAGAGAGACACCATCTTANTAGGTAGAAAACAATACGCAGACGGCCTAGATTAATTTTTAAAAGAGAGACACCATCTTAAAAAATATGAATTGAAATGAATAATTTACCAAATGTCTAAGCTTTTAATTGCACATTTTCAAGTGTGTGCCTTCCCCTTAGTAACCAGTTTAGGTATTGGGTCACAATGTGTTTTCTACCTCATTCTCCATTACGGATCATCTCACACGGTTCCCACATGGAGTTGAAGATAATATGTAAAGCACGGATCAGAATGAAAAGAAAACGTAAACACAAGTACACGTCGCAGTTGGTGCATGTGACCTTGAGAAATATGTTGGCAACGGGNGAATGAAAAGAAAACGTAAACACAAGTACACGTCGCAGTTGGTGCATGTGACCTTGAGAAATATGTTGGCAACGGGCGAGTACGTAGGAAGCCAAAATCAGTCCCACTTTATCTTTAGTGTACGTGTTAACCACGTGCAGCTGTGGCCGAGATAGTTCGGGCGTTACGCTCATATGGCGAGGAGGTTCGTCCACAAGCCACTAAAGTACTCGAAAATTTAATAATCACGGATAGTGTAGCATGTGGTTCGGAACCCCTTTCCAAACAGGTGATCCCCGTTCCCCTAGCCTTTGTGCCTAACCCTTCTCCATAATAAACCGCGTAAATCTATATACACATGCACACATATACACTCATAAGCAGTTGAATTAGAGATACCTGTCCGGTGGCATGTGGCACCCTTCTTTTGCCCTGATGACGGTGGTAATGCGGCACGGCATGGACTCCACAAGGCACAGTAAGTGGTCACTGGACCATACTGANTGTTTGCATAAGAACTATTTCTTACGAGGCATTATCAACACATTTATTTCCCCGCTGATTTTATTCAGAAGAATTTTTAACTTAATAATAATATTTATAAATAGCATATAAGTAAAAGTTCAATTTAACCATAAAATAAAGTATTTTTATGTTAAAACATGTATTAAACGTTTGTGATATATGACACATTTAAAATATAAACAAGCACGTCATACATGGAGTGATTTTCAAAGGATTGATACAAAAAGTGTGAAGAAACCGCGAATTTAGTATAACCTAAAACTCCATATACAAATATTATGAAACGATTCATTATGGAAAATGAGGTAGAAAACAATACGCAGACGGCCTAGATTAATTTTTAAAAGAGAGACACTATCTTAAAAAATATGAATTGACATGAATAATTTACCAAATGTCAGAAGCTTTTAATTGCACATTTTCAAGTGTGGGCCTTCCCCTTAGTAACCAGTTTAGGTATTGGGTCACAATGTGTTTTCTACCTCATTCTCCATTACGGATCATCTCACACGGTTCCCACATGGAGTTGAAGATAATATGTAAAGCACGGATCGGAATGAAAAGAAAACGTAAACACAAGTACACGTCGCAGTTGGTGCATGTGACCTTGAGAAATATGTTGGCAACGGGCGAGTACGTAGGAAGCCAAAATCAGTCCCACTTTATCTTTAGTGTACGTGTTAACCACGTGCAGCTGTGGCCGAGATAGTTCGGGCGTTACGCTCATATGGCGAGGAGGTTCGTCCACAAGCCACTAAAGTACTCGAAAATTTAATAATCACGGATAGTGTAGCATGTGGTTCGGAACCCCTTTCCAAACAGGTGATCCCCGTTCCCCTAGCCTTTGTGCCTAACCCTTCTCCATAATAAACCGCGTAAATCTATATACACATGCACACATATACACTCATAAGCAGTTGAATTAGAGATACCTGTCCGGTGGCATGTGGCACCCTTCTTTTGCCCTGATGACGGTGGTAATGCGGCACGGCATGGACTCCACAAGGCACAGTAAGTGGTCACTGGACCATACTGAACCATGGCCGCTGTACAGTTTGTCACAACGCGCGAAATCGTTCGGAGCAGGATCCACAGAGCTCACAACCCTCTTGACAGCATCTCAGATGTGTTCGATAGGATTGAGGTAGGATGATTTCGGGGGCCATACAAGCGACCTTAACTTAGCGGAGAGTTCATCCAACCACTCGGTCACAATTCAGGAGAGGTAGGCAGGTGCAATGTCTTGTTGCAGATACAATTCTACTGCAGGTTGCTGCAGGCGCAGAAATGGGTGCACATTTTCCGCCAGGAGGTCCCTGTATCGTTTGCCGGTGAAGGACATTGGCACGTGTAACAGGGGACCCATTTCGTCCCGCGTAAGCATTCCCCATACTACGATATCTCCAACGCCGTCCTGAACTAACCCTGCTGACACTGGGGATCAGTCGCTTTATATGCTTGGTGACGCATTTATACCCTTTAATAAGCGTGTTTCCACTTTTGCTTCCAATCATCCGACCAAGTGATCATTTCCATGCGTCGAGGGTATAATAGCGCTTTTCACGCGCGCGCGTTAATCTTTGAACCTTCGTACGTGCAGTGAGCAGAGATACACTTGAAGCAGCGAAATCTATATCCCAAAGCGAGGAGATGTTTATAAATCGTATGGATTCTCACAGGTAAGTGTGATACAACATTGGATTGGGGAGTGATCTGCTGAACTATGGCCTGTCTACACTCTTAACACGGTGGTCCGTGGAAATCCCAGTGGACGCACGACTTCGGAAGTAGAGTGCCCCCTACATCTGGCCTCAACGATCTGGTCGCGATCAAATGCGCTGATATCTTATTTATTCCCCATTCTGTGCTCCACTGTTAATCTCACGGTCAGTATAGAGTCTGGCGACATCCCAGCTAGGCACTTCNTTTATTCCCCATTCTGTGCTCCACTGTTAATCTCACGGTCAGTATAGAGTCTGGCGACATCCCAGCTAGGCACTTCTCCTTTCGGCGGGGCTGCAACAGCGACATTTCACCAACACAGTAAGTGTCCCTAATTCAAATGCTCATAAGTTCATGTGTTAATATGAATATATGTATGTANACATTTCACCAACACAGTAAGTGTCCCTAATTCAAATGCTCATAAGTTCATGTGTTAATATGAATATATGTATGTATGTAAGCATGTGTGTAAATATGCCTGTGTATGCATTTTTGCATGTATGTGTTTATGAATGTAAGTTTGTANCATTTCACCAACACAGTAAGTGTCCCTAATTCAAATGCTCATAAGTTCATGTGTTAATATGAATATATGTATGTAAGCATGTGTGTAAATATGCCTGTGTATGCATTTTTGCATGTATGTGTTTATGAATGTAAGTTTGTANTATGTATGTAAGCATGTGTGTAAATATGCCTGTGTATGCATTTTTGCATGTATGTGTTTATGAATGTAAGTTTGTAATCGTACATGTACACCGGAGAGCCAAAAAAACTGGTATAGGCGTGCGCATGCAAATAACAGAGGTATGGAACCAATCAGAGTAACACGATGCGGTCGGTAGCGCCTATATAAGACAACAAGCATCTGGCAAAGTTTCTAGACCGGTTACTGCTGCTACATGGGCAGGTTATCAAAAATTAAGTGAGTTTGAACGTGGTGTTATAGTCCGCGTACGACACATGGGACATAGCTTTGCCGAGGTAGCGATAACATTTGGATTTTCGCGTACGACCATTTCATGAGCGTACCGNGACACATGGGACATAGCTTTGCCGAGGTAGCGATAACATTTGGATTTTCGCGTACGACCATTTCATGAGCGTACCACGAATATCGGGAATCCGATAAAATATCAAATCTTCGACATCGCTGCGGCCGGAAAAAAAAGAGAACGAACGGTACAAACGACGACTAAAGAGAATCATTAAACGTGACAGACATGCTACCCTTTCTCAAATTGGCGCAGATTTCAATGCTGGGGCATCAACAAGTACCAGCGTGAAAACTATTCAACGGACCATCATTGATATGGGCTTCCGGAGCCAAAGGCCCACTCGTGTACCGTTGTTGACTGCACGACACAAAGCTTTACGCCTCGTCTGGGCCCGCCAACACCACCATTGGACTGTTGATGACTGAAAACTCGTCGCCTGGTCTTACGAGTCTCGTTTCCAATTGTATCGGGTGGATGGACTTGTACGGTTATGGAGACATTCTCATGAATCCATGGACCTTACATGTCAACAGGGGACTGTTCAAGCTGATGGGGACTCTGTCATGGTATGGGGTGTCCGCAGTTGGCGTGAAATGGGACCCCTGACACGTTTAGATACGACTTTGACAGGTGAAAGATATGTAAGCATCCTGCCCGATCACCTGCACCCATTCATGTCCATTATGCACTCCGACGGACGTGGACAATTCCAGCAGGACAATGCGGCACTCCACACGTCTAGAGCTGCTACTGAATGACTCCAGGAACACTTTTCTGATTTAACACACTTCCATTGGCCACCCAAATGAAAGGGATTAACATTATTGAGCATATCTGGGATGCCTTGCAACGTGCTGTTCAGAAGAGATCTCCACCGCCTCGCACTCCTATGGATTTGTGGACTGCCCTGCAGGATTCATAGTGAGAATTGCTTCCTCCATACCTTCAGAAATTAGTCGAGGCCATGCCACGTCGTCTTGCGGCATTTCTGCGTGCTCGCGGGGGCCCTACGCGATGTAAGGCAGGTGTACCAGTTTTTTTGGCTCTTCAGTGTATGATGTGCGTGTTTGTGTACATGTATGCATGAATATGTATGTATATATACGTGTATGTAAATATATTTATATGACTGGATCTTCCTATGTCTGTACATACGTTTCCGCCTATAACTGTATTGATTCCGAGGAAAATGTGACTATTTATGATACGTATCTAAATACTGCTCGTAAATGCACATAAATNATAACTGTATTGATTCCGAGGAAAATGTGACTATTTATGATACGTATCTAAATACTGCTCGTAAATGCACATAAATGTAAATAATCCAGTGGCTTAGAGTGTTGTTTAATTTATGATAGCATTATAGTCCCACCAATGTCGGGATTATTTTTTAAGGAGAGTTGGAAATAAGACCTGCCTCTACTTATGGATCAGATGGAGCATCCAGCTATTAAAAACGTAACCGTGGAGTAAATTTGCATATAGGATGGGATTTTGTGCGGTATCTCTAAATTTTAATGCGTTAATTGGATTTTAGCTGAAGGCAACAGTGGTGAATAGATTGCTATAGGAATGACAGAAATCTGAAACACCTGTGTCTGTGTATGTCACAATAATTAGTTTATTGTATGAACACGTCCTATTTAGTAAGTGGCCACCCGGGAATATACAGTAATTTTTCTAGATAATAACAATTATGATGTTTACTGCCATAGGCTGTTGAATATTAAGGAATCTCTTTTAAAATCAATCTCTGAAATATTCACGGCAATTAACATAAAATATTTTATCATGAATATTTTCAGACTTACTACTAGTAAATTTTGTAGCAAATTAGGTAAAATTATAACTTGATTTAATATATTTTTAAGAGTGCAATTTTCATTTAGTATAATCAGATGTCTCTTTTAATAACGCGTGTATTAGGAACTGCAGTGGTATAAACATTTACATGTTTGTAACAGACTCACATTTCACTATGTGAAAATAATGCATATATCGTTCATATAAAAGTTCATGTACAATCAATGAAAGACCGTTCAATTATTGTGNACTATGTGAAAATAATGCATATATCGTTCATATAAAAGTTCATGTACAATCAATGAAAGACCGTTCAATTATTGTAAAAAGGTATTTAAGCATGAGCTGTATGATGTGCTCAGTTAACAACAAAAATACCATACCAAATGTTTCGAAAAAAGAGTTTTTTGTGGTTCTGGCGCAGGATTCAGAATGGGGTTCGAGCTCCGACGAACGCCATCTAGTTTCCAGCGGTTATATTAACTACCATCTTGTCCGTTATCTTGCCCACCATCTTATACAGAATTTTTTTCCATAATCTTGTCCACCGTAAGAAGCACCATCATGTTTCTGGCTGCCATCTTGTCTGCCATCTTGCTTCCAGCAACTATTTTGTTCGCAATCTCATTCCCGGCAGCTATCTTGTCTGAAATATTATTTCTGGTGGACATCTTGTCTGAGATATTGTTTCTAACCGCCATCTTGACCAATATCTTGTTTTCCAATTACTCAACTTCGTTCAGGCCTGCCATCTTAAATTTCATTTTATGGTGCTCTACCATTACATCCCTATTATTTCATCCTTTCGTATTCCAATTTAGTCACCTGATAATTGGTCATTCTGTCGGTTGTGCTCCACTCCCAACAAACAGCCAACTTGCATTTGTTTTTCTAATGCTCTACCAAATTGCCTTCTCTCAAACCTGCCATCTTTGTTGGACTTAGAAAATGTTTCATGCAATGTAAGACATAGAATATTTTCCTACCCACTTGTGTAGGACTTATAATATGTTACATGCACGTAAGAACATAAAATTATTTTTTCCCACTCGTGTACGACTTGGGTTAATATCTTCCTTCTGTAGGACATGCAATAAATTTTATTTAGTCACCTTTGCTGTCCACTAGAGTAGGCATATTTCACATGGACTCCACCCAGCTATATTGATATCATGCTCTATCATTCCACCTCAACTTAGTCGCCCACTGATTACTCATTCTGTCACCTTTACTCCAACCCGCCATCTTTAATTTCATATACTGCAGGCAGCCATAATTGTTGGAATTGTAAAAATTTCATTAAGTTATCTGCATTCAACCTTATGTAGAAATTAGAAATACATGTAAACCTAACCTAATATAAACTAACACTTCCTAACCTAACTATCTTGTAAGAACTCATTTAGTCACCCTATTTAGAAATGCTGTTGCATCATACCAATCTGTTTTAACTAGTTCTCCTTCGTCAGCAGCAGGAGGGAAGATATCTTCTCGTCGATTTTCAGGTTACATATCGCTTCCTCATCACTCAGCGAGTCGTGCCCTCAGTCGTCAGATATCTTTAGGAAACTGCTGCTGGATTTCAACTTATCCTAAGTTCCATTTTCTCCTGGCATTTATAGATATAGGCCCCGTAGAACCATCATATTGTTTCGTCTGCCAAGTACTACATTTGATTTTAGGCTCCCATTTAAGATTCCATTTGTTCTTAGCCCCCAAGAACACTCACTGTATGTCCCCATATTTGTAGAACTTAACCACTTGTGTAATACTTATATTTTTCTCATGTTCATAGGTATTTCACCGCATATGTTACTTAACTTTTTTTCATTTATGTAGGTGTTTTCACAAAGTACATGGTACCTAACCGACCATATAAAAACATTAAAATTTATTGATGTAATCATTTAATTATTTCGGTATGCTCTAATGAAGATGACTTAACATATTCAGAGAAATACAAACCTAACCCAACCTCACATGACCTACNATTTCGGTATGCTCTAATGAAGATGACTTAACATATTCAGAGAAATACAAACCTAACCCAACCTCACATGACCTACCATATTCTAGAAGAATTATAGCAAACCCAACACAATCCAAATAAAATATTCATACACTAAGCAAACCTATTCCTACATGCCTCACAATATACCGATCATACATACATACCCACTGTAACATTAGAAAACCTAAGACATAAACCAACAGCATCATTATTTATAACCCCAAAAATCGGCCATAATAATGAACATAACACTTTTTAAATCAGCGACCTATGTCACACAACATTCCTACCATCTGCCAACCTAACATAACCTAACCTACTAATGCCCAGAAAATCAAACCTGAACTTACCCACGATAGTCCATATAAAAATCATTAACAATTTCCCATATGCCACCTATCGTTATTTCAGCCACTTCGGAAAATTTTACATATCTAGACATTGCAAGTACACTTAATACAAACTGCAGCAAATCGTCATTTCGGGTAGCATTCACCACACACTTACAAAGGAACTGTCGAAGCAAGCAGAATTATAATTAAATNGCAAATCGTCATTTCGGGTAGCATTCACCACACACTTACAAAGGAACTGTCGAAGCAAGCAGAATTATAATTAAATGCAATATAACCTAAGGGAAAGTCGGTCACAATAACATCTACCTATGCCACCACACATTACAGGACATCCTATGCGACAATCATTCCTACCAACTATCAGCCGAATAAACCTAACTGATACCAGACCACCCGATGTACCATATTCTATTAAGAAATAGGAACTCAGTCATTTCTAATCATTCATACTGCCCAACACACTGTATATACCATCTGCTACTACTCAAGATTACAAGAAAACATAATTTCTAGGCCAGCTCATGCCACAATCTTCCCTACCATCCATCAAGCAACTGATACGAGGTCACCCAACATCCCATCTTCTATAAACCAAAAAAAATTCTGTAATTACTAATAAACCATACCACCGAACTCACCATCTATAATATGTCATAACTCAAGAGTATCAAGCATTCGTTTAGGTCAGACCAATCCATAACACANGTATCAAGCATTCGTTTAGGTTAGACCAATCCATAACACAACACCTGTTACATTTGGTCAACCAATCAAACATATAAAACATTTACTAGTCACCATATCACTCAATAACACGAAAAAAATACACCACCCATACCAAGAATCATAAAATCCATATCATAAAAAACTAGTTCAAACATTGCAACACAATAAACTTCTACCCACATCATCCACCATACTGACTGACACCTGCCACATTCACTGACCACCCATAACCAAACATGTTAACTGAAACTTGCCTTAGCAATACAGGACTCATCAGCACACAAGGTCCATGTCATTTTAACTACATCATCAATCACTAGACATATATACTGGAAATCATACCACACAACAAACCATCCATATCATCGATCATAAACCATAATGCCAAGCCACTTTACATTCCAGACCAACCCTTAACACAAAAATTCCTCCCCTCTCAAACTATAATTACCGACTGAAACCAGATCAACCAACATACCATCCCCTACAACCCAAGAAAATATCAGTCATACCAATCAACCATACCACCTAACAAAGCAATCATAACATCCATCATACCTCGAGCAACTATAAAGTTGTGACCAGCCTATAAATTAAAAATCATTCCATTTGTGCTACATACCGAAACCAGCCAAATTTACTAGTCATCACACCACCTAATAATTCTAAAGCATGCCCTAACCATTCAGTCTGCATAGTCCTTGCCAAAACAAAAAATGCATATTACACATGCCGTCTGTTATACCGACTCCAGAAGAAATATACTCACCTTAGCATAGCTAAAGAGTACCTCGTCCATTTAGCCCACATACACCATATCAAATATTTTGACACTTCCAATAATGTTAGGTCTACGACCAGCACCAGAAAAAAATATACTTTGTGGCATACTACCCAACATACCATACAATCCACGCAAACTAAAATAGTTCAAGCAAACATTCCAACCATTATTACCTGTAGATAATATAACTGTTTTTGAGTGGGAGAGGAGTAGGAGGATATGAACCAAACATAACAACCAACTAACCAAACCAACAACTCTGCTCATTATACAAACCATCTATACCAATAGCCATTCTAACCACCACACCACCAGCCACCACCATACCAAAAACAATACAAAAAACTCATTTCATACTGCCCATACCAANTTTAGCCCACATACACCATATCAAATATTTTGACACTTCCAATAATGTTAGGTCTACGACCAGCACCAGAAAAAATATACTTTGTGGCATACTACCCAACATACCATTCAATCCACGCAAACTAAAATAGTTCAAGCAAACATTCCAACCATTATTACCTGTAGATAATATAACTGTTTTTGAGTGGGAGAGGAGTAGGAGGATATGAACCAAACATAACAACCAACTAACCAAACCAACAACTCTGCTCATTATACAAACCATCTATACCAATAGCTATTCTAACCACCACACCACCAGCCACCACCATACCAAAAACAATACAAAAAACTCATTTCATACTGCCCATACCAACCGATCAACAATACCAACCATTTACCCAGAGACAATGCCGAACATATCAACACCAAAAAGCCAGTCGCTTATAACATACATCCAAACCACATACCACACTGCCCAAAACACAGTAGGTAGAATCGCTCCAGCAAACTGAACAACAATACCATCGACAATATCAACCGGAAAAACTAGTCAATTATGCCAGCCATCCATACCAATATATGCACTATAAAGTCTAAAAAAATACCATACATCCAGCACCCCAGTAGTGCTGAGTAATTTACAGAGCAGTCCTTTAAACACAACACTAGCTTAACAAAATGTCATCCTAATATGTCTACCAAACACAGCGATAACCATACCAGATAAAAAAAAACACCAATGTCATAATAAGGCCAGTGGATATACTCATAGTGAAAAAACGATNACACCAATGTCATAATAAGGCCAGTGGATATACTCATAGTGAAAAAACGATAGCATCCAAACAAAATATACAGTATGAGTATAAAATAATACTCCTACTTTGAAGGCCTTATAATATCAAAACCAAACTACCTACAACCNCACAACACAAGCTTAACAAAATGTCATCCTAATATGTCTACCAAACACAGCGATAACCATACCAGATAAAAAAAACCACCAATGTCATAATAAGGCCAGTGGATATACTCATAGTGAAAAAACTATAGCATCCAAACCAAATATACAGTATGAGTATAAAATAATACTCCTACTTTGAAGGCCTTATAATATCAAAACCAAACTACCTACAACCTTTATTGAACAATCAAATGAACCGTGGAACCGTGAGGTTTGTTTACAATACTTTCATAAATGTTCAATGTGACCACTACGAGCGGCCCGAACGACATCTATGCCATAATAAAACTCGTTCCACACTCTTGTCAGCATGTCCGGTGTTACGGTTTGGATGGCGTCCGTAATTCTCGTTTTGAGGTCGTCAATGTTAGCCGGCAATGGTGGACGAAATACTTGATCCTTGATGCACCCCCATAGAAAAAAATCGCACAGGGTAAGATCCGGGCTTCTTGGGGGCCAGTGATGAAGAGCCTGGTCACCAGCTGCTCCTCGACCAATCCATCGTTGCGGCATCGTCTCGTTCAGGTATCCGCGAACAGCTAGGTGCCAATACGGTGGCGCACCATAGAGGAAACATCAGACCGTCCCCTTCACATTGATGTGTTAAATGCGAGCTCGCTACCCTCTCACCGCCTCAAACCGAGAATTACGAACGCCATCCAAACCATAGCACAGGACATGCTAACAAGAGCGTGGAACGAGTTTGATGATCGCGTAGATGTCGTTCGGGCCACTCATGGTAGTCACATTGAACATTTATGAATGTATGGTAAACAAACTTCACGATTCCGTTGCTCATTTGATTGGTCAATGAAGGTTGTAGGTTGTTTGGTTTTGATATTATAGATTTTTAAAGTTGGGGTATTCTCTTATACTGATACTATATAATCTGCTNGCTAACAAGAGCGTGGAACGAGTTTGATGATCGCGTAGATGTCGTTCGGGCCACTCATGGTAGTCACATTGAACAGTTATGAATGTATGGTAAACAAACTTCATGGTTCCGTTGCTCATTTGATTGGTCAATGAAGGTTGTAGGTTGTTTGGTTTTGATATTATAGATTTTTAAAGTTGGGGTATTCTCTTATACTGATACTATATAATCTGCTCTAACCCTAGCATACCTCGTTTATGCTATTAATTATACAGGCCATATATATCACCAACCTCAGTCATACTAATATATCATAACAATCAAATAGATTGACTACCATACCGGTTATCATTTCATATAACTTCGCCAGTTATACCTATATCCATCTGATTAACCAAAAAAATGTTCTAAACGTAAATTCCAACCAATCTATAACAGCCATACTATAAAATTAACAATATGTAACCGCATATAGACTTAGTTCTCAGATACCATACCAACATATCATACAATTCAGTCATACTAACCAACAATACCCACCAAGCACTCTAACCCTCTAGCACTAACTAAGCATTCCATCAAACCAGTATTTCATTCAAAACTAATTATGTCAGTTAACCATTCTGACCAGACCATTGAAGACAAAATTTTGTCATACCATGAAACGAACCAAACATGTCATCATACCTCCCACCCTCCAGGTTAACTGCCAGCCATACAGACCTATCACACATAAAGATAAAGTTATTCCACCAATAAAATAACTTTTCTTCTAACCTTCTAAATATACCAATCACACATTTCAGATAAAGCTAATGCCATACTGATAGACCATACAAACAAGGTATTTGACCAAACCAGTCAACGATATAATAAAATCATATATTTCAAATATACTGATAGGCCATAAAATCATGACATACTACCAGACCAGCAAATGAAAACCAACAATAAGTACAAATCTTTCAATCAATCCTCCAATCAGTGCTTCAATACTTTACAAAATCCTTAAATCCTCCCATCAATCTTCCAGTCCTCCAATAAATCCTCCAATCCTTCAATCAATCCTCCAAACCAACTCCCAATCAATCTTCTATTCAATCCTCCAATCCTTTAAGTGATTCTCCAATTCTAAAATCAACCCTCTAATCCTCCAATCAATCCCCCAATCCTCCAGTCAATCTTCCAATCAATCCACAATCAATCCTCCAATTACCTTATCAATCCTTCAATCCTCCAATAAATGCTCCAATCTTTCAACCAATTTAGTAACTCACGCAGGAAGACGAATGCCCTGCTGGATAGTTTGAATACAGTTTTCATCTACTTGTTTTATATCTTGCAACAAATGTGGATGTGGAGGTGGATGTTGATGTGGATGTGAAGATGGATGTGGAGGTGATTGTAGAGAACCAATGCTACAAATTTAGAATGTCTCTTCAAAGAATCTATGCAAGTAAATTGACAGCGACAAGGTTATGCATAGTTTTACAATTGTATAAATTTTCGCTACTTTCAGTACCAAAAATATGCCAACCAGCTATTCCTACGGATTGTTCCAGCCAAAATTAACTATCATGATGTTGCTAGCACAATTGAGACAGCAGAGAGGTGCCTGAGCTTAAGAGATATGCGTGTTTTGAGAGACGTGGATAAAGAATTGCCACACCGATAAATTAGGACGACCCGCATAAATAAGGCATGAAAGTGGCTGGGGTGGGGTTTAGCTTACTGGCGTCCCACTGGAGCCCNCACTACCTAGTCCATTCCATTGGGCCATATCGGCTATACTAAACAGTTCCTTTCATACCAGCCCTGATAGAAATCCACCACACAGGCATTCCTATGAAATATTCCAGCGAATTATTCTGACAAACCAATTCACCAATGTAATAGCGACCACATGGCCAGATAATGCCATCACTCCATACAGTATACCCTCGCCAGCGAACCAGCCATAACGAAATGTCATGTCAATAGGCCATACCACCAGACCAGAAAATCAAATGTTCCAGCAGAAAATATTCTAACCATTAACACCACACAGCTCATTTGCACAGACCATATCATCCATTTGCAAAGTCCTTATCATCAGGCAATACCAGTAACAACAACAAGCAATACAGACAAGTTATATCAACCATCTAACCAAAAGATTTCAACCAATCATTCCGACTAACAATACTAACAGACCATATGAAGAAACCTTTCCATCTGATGATACCCACCAGTCTTACTATACTATCAGGAAAACCTGCCAACCATTCCTGCGAAAAATATTAGAACCAAATACTTGGCAACAATATCATGTCCTACAAGTCAAATGAACAAATCATTCAAAAAACACTCACGACCATGTTATGAGACCATTTCGACCAATAATACCAACAACCTACCACCCGTCATACTTTCCACAACATTTCAGCCGTACCATCTAGACAATATAAAACTACATGTACATATATTCTGATGCATATTTAAAATTATTGCTTCTAGTAAACAGCATGCCATGCCCATCACATTGTAGAAGTTCTGAGGTAAGTAGTCCTTTCAAACATTTGCTCGTTACTCACCATCAGTTATTACTAAAGGTTTTGTCATAAAAGCAGCACTGTTTTTTTTTTCATACAATGATAGGATAATAGAATAAGTTCTGCATACAGAAATACGCTCATTACTCTATTTCGCACCATCAGATACGCACTTCATTTTCAAGCAGATACGACCTCATACACCCAGACTACTGCCAAAGTGATTGCTACTGTGGCTGAATAACATTTGAGATTTCACCGAGGTCATGCAGCTGTCTGTATACACATATTCAAACCAACCACAAGTACCTAAGAGGAAACAACTTATTAATATTTTTTGCTTACAAGCATTTCACAAATATTAAGACAGTTAATAAAAAATTATCATATAGGTTTTCCGTCCTTTAATCACAGAATATTCTTTAGTCGAAAAAATAATTTCAACAAACTTCTCATATTTATTTTCTAACTAGCATTAACATTTTCACATAAATCCATGCCAACAGCTATACCAAGCATGCATTTACATGTATTCAAAGTGCTTATAATCCTCCCAGCTCACAAATATTTGTATCTCAAGACATTGCGTACGACCATAACAAAAAATAGTATTTGATTCTGAAATGAATAACATCTTCAGTGCACATTTACCTCAGATTAGCCTTAATTGTTTCTCCCGAACAGCTTAATATAAGGAGAGATGGAATAAATAAATAAAACGGAATCTATTCGTACTCTTTAACTTTATTTTACAGACTTGATATCTTTCAATCGCTGCACAAACTCTTTATCCCCTTGGTCACAAAGACCAGTTCTAAACGATAGCTGATATTTGCTGACTCCTACTATGTCCGTGGGTAAATAGACGGCATAATACATATTAACATCTATAGCGAAATAAGAGAAAGAACGCCCCAGTTTACATCCAAGGTATAGGACGTAGAAATGTCAGGCGTGGCCCCGCCGGGCTATAGAAGCCGCATTGTCTTGCCGGCGAAGGGCGAGTACTATTCGCCAACCACCGCGGCTTCTGAAGTACTCGCCGACTGGAAGGTCAAAGATCGGTCTCGTCTTGAGATCCGATCATCCCGTACCGCTAGCTTAGGTAACGTTGGCCTGGTGGATTCTCCCGACGTAACAAACATGCAATACTCCGCCAGTGCATGTAAGAAAAAAAAAACAACATTCTAATTACGTGATCGGGAACTAAAACACACGTCTCATTACGGTCATTTTAAGTAGGTATCTTTGTAACAGCCTGGGTGGGTAACTGGGCCAGCATCTTGATGTAAATTCAAACTAGAGCTTGGCGATTACTTTCACAAGACGGTGCTCTTCATAAAGAAATGTTTTTGAACAGATGGGAACTGCGAAGCCTATATGTCATGTAGGTATCATTATAAACATTTGTGTATATTATAATATTGAAGAAACTATTGGATGTTTGAATTTAAATATTTATTTTTCAGGACTTAAATGAATGTCAATATTTTGCTGCCAATTTATAAATTTGGTTAATGAAACATAATTGCGGTAGTTTGAAATGGTCAAAGTCAGAAAAAAATCGCTGCACGTAGCTCTTTGTTCACGATGTTTATTCTTCTGTAAAACAGTGTTTTAGACTACGGTGATAATGCTGTATATTCTTGTGACCTCGAGGCGTTTAAAAAGTTTTACTTAGGAGGCCCCTTCATTTGTAAAGAAACTGTATTGGAAAAGTACCCAAATGACTGTAGTTCTTCTAAGAACGAAACGAGATTACGTAGTTGTAGCCACGCTGTTTACGTGTGGGATCCACGTAGACGGTCTCTTTACAACGTAATGGATTGCAATGGCTATAAAGATGCCACAAGTACATCCTTGCGATACTCGAATAGCGTCGAAAACACGCCGATCAGAGAACGCGAAAACTGCGTTAAGAAACCAACTGGGTGTTGGAGCGAGGACCGGCGAATAAGCTTTCTCTCTTCCTCTCCGTCTGGAGA
>NQII01001223.1:174307-195205 GCA_002778355.1 Clitarchus hookeri
TCAGTTGATTACTACCGCCCAGAGTAGGAGGTCAGTCCGAGAATTATTACCGCCAGAGACGTTAGTTCGAGAGAGCAGTGAGTCGAAGATCGCTGAGCAGAGAGTTAGGTCAGGGGTTTGGACCCATGGCCACGTCAGTACATCAGTACAACAGCAGTCCAGTGAGACAGCAGCACCTACAGGCCTTTGCCAAAGGCCGCCCATCGCGCCTCTAGTGGGTGGTGAGCTGACAGCACCCGCAGCAAGAGCTAAGTATACAATCACCGTCAAAAGAAGTCCCCCTCCATCACGAAGTCGTTAGCAGTCAATCCGAGTAACCAAATTATCACAGTACCACACCTCTCCAGTGCTGATGTATTTCATTTGTGTTGAATTCGAGACAATATATTCGTCCTTCAAAATACAACAGTAAAAGACTAAATTATTGCAAACCCCTTAACCTTCAGGCGTCATATAGTCGGTGCCTGGGGACATTAACGACACTATAAGCCACTCTGTCTTCCACAGAGGCGATATAGCGTCAAGTAAAGCGGCTTCCCAACTGTGGGGCCTAAATACGTCAACTTAAAGTGGCGGGGCGCAACGCTAGTTAGTGTATCATACATCAAGTTAATTTGGCGCACAACTGTGGGGCCTACATACATCAAGTTAAATTGGCTCCCAACTGTGGGGCGTACACAGCCTAGCGTCAAACGCTTCCACGAATTATACAAAAAATGTAACGCTTCACATATAAATAAATTAGCATGAAGAAAATATTTCGGTAGTGAAAAATCCAGAGCTTAAAACCATAACAACCATATTGTTAATATTTCTCAAAATCTATTAGCATTACTACCTTCTTTAAGAGATGGAGGCTGTATTTAAATAAAAGAGTTAATAACAATTTCCTAATTTATCCATAAACAATCTAAAAAAATGCTCCATCGTTTGTCTTGACATTAATAGCTACCACTTACTATTTACAACTAGTACTTATGTAGTGCCAATCGTTGGTCACGTTACATAAATTACCACAATCAAATTGTTAAATCAATCTCTATAAAAAGTTTATCAATGCTTATTGAATTACTATTAAAGTGAGAATAATTTATGCGACAACTGCAGTACTCACATTAACGTAAGTAACACTCATTCCTTCAGTCCTGCCTTGTTTCAACCCAGTTATCATCTCTCTTTCCTGTACGGAATGTTTTAGAGTGCCCCGAGCCAACAACACCTCGTAGGGTAACTCGCCCTAAGCAGCACTCTCGCTATCACGTCCATCACTCCCTTACACACACTCCTCTGCGGCAGACTCCAATGCCCTCGTCCCGATCTCCCTTGACCATTCACTGCACTTCGCCAGAAGCCTTTTCATAAGACTCCGAACTATACGGCTGCAGCGGTATTTATAAACACTGTCGGTCCTTCTTCACANCTCCGATGCCCTCGTCCCGATCTCCCTTGACCATTCACTGCACTTCGCCAGAAGCCTTTTCATAAGACTCCGAACTCTACGGCTGCAGCGGTATTTATAAACACTGTCGGTCCTTCTTCACACTCCGCGTTGCGCCGATGGAGATCATTACCAGAAAATTCTTGCACACCCTCTGTCGACTCCTGCACAAAGGAAGGGGGCTGTGATGCCAGTCACATCCCCACATCCCTGGTCATTCTGACTTTACAATGGCGAACGGATTAACTTAGGTGTTTAGGGAGAGTCGAGGTGAGACACCCCTCGCTGCGTCGGGACCTCGCGTTAGCAGGTAACATGGCGCCCGGCACCCCATGCGGGAGCCCGCACGTAACACTGACACCTCCTTAAGTCTGTTCATCCCAAACAGACTCTCCAACTTCTGGGGCTTCGTAGAGCAACATTCGGTCCATGTGGACAACCTTAGGTATCACCCTAAAGCCGTCTCGACGTACTTGGCAGACCACGTCTTCGATCTGCTTCAGTATCCTGTAAGGGCGTTCCCAACATTTCTGAAGCTTCGGGCAATATCCCTTCCACCTTCGGGTGTTTCCCAGCCAGACAAGCTGCCCTTTAAAAAAAAATTCTTTCTTCAGTCATTCTCCGGTCATATCGTGTTTTCATTCTGTCACTGTTAACCTTAAGTTACTGCTGAAAAAATTCATGGATGTAGATTAAAATCTGATGTAGGTTACTGGCATATTCTGTGGTGTGTGTTCCTTCCACTGGACGTCCGAAGAGAAAGTCACTGGGTAGGTGGAGCTCTCTCCAAGAAAGCATTCTTTCGGATAATAGCCTTGTTGACCAGTAGACACGGTTATCAAAGGGTTGGGTCCAGGAACGGGAATCTGAGAACGTGAACCATCACTAAGAAAAAAAAAAGTGATCCCAAAAAATTTATAAAAAATTTAATGCCTGGTGCGTGACGGGGAACAAACGAAGAAACTGCAGTCTTACACGCCAAGGAGAAAAAACAGAAAATATCCCATCTACATGCTGGCGTAACTTGTCAAACAAACACAAACACAAAAACACACAGCATACCAAATAATAATAAAAAAAACTATAGAATACTACTTTGCCGCAACCGCAATGAAACTATTATCTCATAAACGGAATTTCAAAGTTCCGAAGAACACATCCATTAGAGCACGGCAACACGCCATCTTAACTCTGTGGTTGGACAGAAAGTGCGGAGGAAAAATTCGCGGAGCACACAGAAGATAAAAACAAATGCCAAACGAAAAGCTTAGAATTTTGACGATAGATTTCGCAGGCTGTCCAGAAGAGGCAAATTGTGTCGAAGCGCACAAAGGTGGGAGATCATAACACGTTAAGAGAATACCAATTATTTTGGTGAAATCAAGCTCTTGCTGCGTGAGAGAAATGCAGAAGTGCAGGCTGCAGGTAAGTGAGTGGATGGGGCGTTTCAGGCGGGAAAAAATGAAAGAATTTGCAACACTGCATTGCACATCCAGTCGGTAGAAAATCAATCTTTCTTGAAATACCGGTCTGCTGGAGAGACAGGATTAAAAACGCAGCTTTCAAAACGCAGGCCAAAACTCAATTGAAATCAACTTAGCGATAAAATCACTTAACGGAAAAATAAATATACAATCATTAAATACACAGAAACACGTAAATAACACATTGTGTATTATTTGATAAATAAACAAATTGTTTATCATACAGAGTTATATAATAACAATGGACAAATAGACACTATGAAATAAATCGTAGTTGTTAAAAAAAAGAGAAAAAAACATTATCTACCGTATAAATTAAATACGAAGTTAATGATGTTAATACATATTACTTGCAATTGTTTTTACTGAATTAAATATAGAAAATTAGGTTCAATACTGTTTAAAATAGTACAAAGGTAAAGTAAAGGTGATTAAATCGTGACGTATTTTAAGACTGCACAGTGGAAGTCTTACCAACAGCGTGAAACCAACAGCATTACGGAGGTAGGATTTGGAGCATCAATTTCAGATGTAGTCAGTCAAATCTTTTTAATGATAGGGTTTACTAACCTGAAATATTTGCGGCACTGTCTTTTTGAAAATCAAGGTATGAGCCACTTAAAACACATAAGTTAACATAACCTTCTGTTGCAATAATGCTATGCAAAATTTGGTGCAAATAAGTTGAATTGTTCCGGAAATATGACAAAATGTTCAATTTCATCACCTGGCACTATTTTGCAAGTGGCCTGAAAAAGAAGATCTCTGTATGCATAATTGATTCCTCTAATTAAGACAGTTAGTGTACACAATTTAGTTGGATTTTGTTGAATTGTTTCGTAAATATTACATAATAACTTAAATTATTTTTATTAACGTCATTAAAACATGATAGTTTACGTACCCTACTGTAGCACTATTTGCGTGTACAACTTGGTGGTAATCAGTTGATTTGTCCTTGAGATATAAGATTAAAACTCCAAGTTTTTCATGTGCGATCTTCATACATGGAGGACAAAAAGGTTTTGTATTAGCACATTCGATGACTGTCATAGATAATGCCAGTATACAATATTAATTTTGAATCGGTTACATAGTTTTATATATATATAGCACACTAAGCTAAAATAGTTGTTATAGTCGCCATTCTGAAAATGCGCGTCTGACAGACCAGGATTAAAACATATAAATTAAGATAGCCTACCGCAGTACAACTTCTATGCCAAATTTGTAGGAATCGGTTAAGTGTATCTCAAGATGACATTTAAACGATATTTTTCATGTGGGAATATCTTACAAAATGGCGGAGAAATGAGTCCCTGTGTATATAAATTTTATGGTTATATATTGACAGCATACAAAGTTAGGCAAGGTGGAAATTGTTTTCGTAGTTTCATTGATATAACAAAAAATGGTAAAATGTTAATGAGGTGGCTATTTCGAAAATAAGTTTCTGAATCACTTAAAACCTACCATTTTAAATCACCTGCCACAGTAATACTTGTTTCACAATTTGGTGGGAATCAGTCGATTAATTCCCGAGATATGACATTGATTAAATTTATTCGTGTAGCGCTATCTTACAAAATGGCGTAAAAAGGCGTCTCATATACAAATTTGATAGTTGTAATATATACTGCCAGCATATAATATTATGTTGGAACTGATTACATGGTTTCGACGATAGAGTAAAAACTAATCTAAAATGGCTTTATACCCACCATTTTGAAAATAAATGTCTGACCTACTTAAAACATATAAATTTACACAATCTTCCACAATACTACTTGTTTGCAAGATTTGGTAGGAATCGGTCATATGCTTCCCGAGATATGAAATAAAATCTTAATTATTTCATGTGGTAGAATATTGCAAAATTGCCAACAAAGGTGGCTACGTGTTGGCATATATGATACTTGTAACACATATTTTCAGCAATAAAAATTTGGTCGAAAGTGGTTAAACTGTGTGGTATGTATACCTATCAAATAGACCTAAAATATTTATATGTCCGCCATTTTGAAAATAAGTGCCTAATCAGTTTAGAATTAATACATTTACATGGACTACCATAGTATTATTTACTTGCCAAAATCAGCGATAGTTTAAGTAGTTTTTGAGATTTAAAATAAAACTTTTTTTATTCACATTATTCTATCTTGCAAAATGGCTCATCAACAAAAATATTTAATCCTAAATTTAATGCTTACATGATACAATGTCAACATAAAAAATTTTGTTTCAATCGGTTGAATATTTCCTCCCATAAATATGACATATCGGTCTAAATTTTCAAACGGCCGACATTTTGAAATAAAGTGCACAGCGTGGTTGAATACTATACAAGTCTGATGTACTAACTATGTGTGTACTCAGTTTAGTTAAATTTGATTAACGCGTTAGAAATTTGAAATGGGGTGACACACACGCACAGACACACACAGACAGGAAAGTGATCTCATAAGCCTTTCTTTCTTTCGTATAGTAGGCTATCAAGATAACGATAGTCAAGATGTAAAATATCTCCAGGAAGACCTAGGAAAATATGACTGAATCCTTTTTAAACAGCCAAATGGCTTAGTCCATTTTCTTACCTCACTGCGCTCTCGAGGCACCAAGGCTTACCATATATCCCCCTCGAGAATGTCCAAAAAGTGTGCTGTTTGAGGTTTGCAGGTGTACGCTACGGGACTTTGCAATCTTACAATTGCGCACAAAATACGTAATAATGGTGATCTGACACAGTACATGGACAATTTGCGGAAACGCCATCGTGCTGAAAACACATATTTTAGCTTGCTTTCAGTGGAAACTTTTCTAAAACGTTAGTCGTCAGCGATTCTCTCTCTCTCACACACATTCACACTAAAAATACTTTGGTAACCACCGAATAGAAAGAACACGTGGATGTTCACTGGTCCATGCACACCTTTTGAGAGTATTTTCTGTAACACCGCGTGCTAAATAAATCTCATCGCTAAATAGGACGTGTTTTCTGAAATCAGGATACAATATATGCTGCTATATAAAAAGCCACAACGCAGTTTCTACTTTGCAAGGGTAATCGACATGACTTGTGGAAACCAACCTTTGCAATATTTGGACAGCACCATCCTACGATTCGGAAAAAGGTGGGGGGGGGGGTGTTTTGTTCCCACGTGCTATTTTGGCATGTGTAATACTGGCTCTGGGATTGCTCTTCACGTGTAGGAGTTGAGTTGAGAGATTTAAGAGGCTCCTAAAAACAAGGTCTTGAGAGCCGTTCCACGTGTATCCTCTTCGGGACCTGATATTTGCACGGACTCTCTGCAGCCATGAGTAGATATATCTCAACCGCCACACATTGTGCAAAAAAATTTTTAAATCGAACTTTATTTTCATTGCCTCAAATTTGTCAAACGTTATTCTACAGGATGTGTTCCACATGCTTACAAATTAATTTTTAAGTTTAGAAGTGAGGCATATGGAAACTCGATAAGTTTGAGGGACTTCAGAGAAGCCCTTATTGTCAGCTCAATGTTCTATGATTGGGTGAAACATTTCGCAGTCGTGGTTTAACTTAAATTAAATCTAGTACATTTGTATTAAACGTCATTAGAATATAAAATAAATGCTGCAAAAATGTTTATTTTTGTCCGCATTGCCAAATTAGCTACGGTCTTCACAAAATTGCCTAATTTTTCAAGCATTTTTTTATGTATTGCATGATTTTAAAATCATTGCCACAAATTGCTACGAATTTATTTGTTAAAAAAAATAGAAACTACATTGGTGAATCCACGTATATAGAGTTTGAACGCATCTACCTGTCCCTTAAGAAGATAAAGCTCTTTGAATATGAGAAATCTACGTATTTCCCGGAACAGTTAGGAGAGCGGGTTCTATAGAAATTCCCCTTTCCAGCGTACTGGATAAATGGTTAGCTGTTACTTAATTTCGTTATTGCTCATGTAGAAAGACCATCAGTCTTGCTTTGGCAAGTGTTATTTAGAGATCTGTTTTAAATATGAACGCATTTCATTTATATCAAGGACGTACATAACTAATATGATGTGTACCTCCACCTCTTACACACACGCATACACACACAAATTCGGTTAAAAAAAACTTGCCCTTGGTAGATCGCCGTTTGTGGCACCTACCGAACATAGATTATATGTCTGTCTTGTTAGGGTATTGGATAATGAATGAAACACACACATNATTCAACTTCCCCCATCTCTGCACGTGGTCCGGGGTGCTTGTCGCCCCCCTGGGTCATAAAACACGTGGCCGCTGGTCGTGTGGTCCGCAGCCGGCCTGGCGTCGTCCCTTGGTTCTGGCCTGGAAGTTTATTGTTCCATTCTACACGCACGCCCGCTAAAAGCTCTCATGGTTTATTGCGGTGCAAGCCCGGGACAGACACAGCTGGTGGTGGGATTCGGTGTCCCTTGGGCAGCTGCAAAATGCAGCTGTGTCCGCGCCCTGGTGCCTTTGTTGTCTCCGGATGTCGTCTGCACGTGCAGGAACAGTTGCACGTGCAGAAACCTTTGGTAGCGTGCCTATGCAGCTGCGAGGCTCCTGGCGTCACTCTTCCGGCACGTCCACAAAACCTTTAATCCTTATTGCGGTCGTCCGCCTGTGAGCTTCGCCAGAGCGTGTGTTCTGACGAATAAAATATATGGATGCAGAATGCGTCAAAGTTACAAAATATTTATCGAACATTGTATCTGCTTCACAAGCGGCAGAAATTTTCTGTAACCATACGAGAAGTACAGTAAATAGAGTGGGTGAACAGGTGTGAAGTGCTTTAAAAGTACCATCAAGGATCTCCGAAGAGGTTCTACAAAAATATTAATGCCCTAGAAGAAACCTTGCCTATATATAAATAAACCTATATTTATATTTATATATATAAGTAAAATCAGCGAAGAAGTAAAATTCTGACATTAACCTTATTTATCGTAGATTATCTGATGCAAAAAAGCATACATATTCGTTAAATAGAGTATTCAGATGTTCCATGTAAAGATCCCTTGGAAGATTTATTAGATCATGCTTGCAAGAAAGGACTGCAATTGACGGAATCGTATCCTTAATTACGAATATAAACAAAAATGGGAAGAAAGTGAAAGATGTCGTGTGGAAAGAGTTTTTACATAAAATTTTAGGACCCTTGGTATTACAAGGAGCAAATAGAGAAACGGGTTTGGAAAAATTCACGTTCTAATTTTACACGTTACTGTAGACATACAAGATTCCAGCTTTTAAAAGTAACAGGGANGTTTGGAAAAATTCACGTTCTAATTTTACACGTTACTGTAGACATACAAGATTCCAGCTTTTAAAAGTAACAGGGAGTAATTCAAGAAAAATTAAAATATATCCAAAAACGAAAGAATAGTTTTCAACCCTTCAAAACAGAGACAATTATAGTAAATTACTCTATACAATTACAAATGGTAGATAGGAAAGTCCCCAGTGCACTGAAATTCTTCAATGCCCAATATGTAAGAAGACAACCAGAGATTCATCATCTTGGGTAACACAAAACACCGGTAATATTTCTTCATTGACTTTCGGTGTCTTTGTCTTACAGACCTTCTTCAGGTTCTTGTAGTTTTTTCTGGCTATTTCCTACAGATAAAGCGTGTGTTATTGTTTTGCATAATGTATATGGTTACCGTCATCGGGGGTTACTTAAGCCACTTTCAATTTCAAACATCCACCAATCCAAGACTATTTACTTTAGAGATTAANCCGTCATCGGGGGTTACTTAAGCCACTTTCAATTTCAAACATCCACCAATCCAAGACTATTTACTTTAGAGATTAACTAATTAGCTTAACACTTGGGTATGTACTTAGTTTTTATGTTTGCATGTAGGAAAGTATTCGAAAACATGCATGTTAAAATTAAAAAAATTGAAACATGGTGGCCTAAGTTACCCCAGTAGAGGGGGTAACTTATNTCGAAAACATGCATGTTAAAATTAAAAAAATTGAAACATGGTGGCCTAAGTTACCCCAGTAGAGGGGGTAACTTATAATTGTAATTGTATAATGGTCCCGATAATTACATGAAGGCCGTGGAGCCATTGGTAAGAAACCAATGTTCGGCTTAAGATGGTTATTGATGGGTTAACAAAAGCCATACACAGAGCTAAAATAAACGTAAAAATAGTGTTCAAGACTTTTATTGACGGTAATAGTAGTGTTAAAAGTAAAAATTTAACAATTCTAGTGTTTAATTTATACANACTTTTATTGACGGTAATAGTAGTGTTAAAAGTAAAAATTTAACAATTCTAGTGTTTAATTTATACAACACAGCGTAAAAAAGTTGCAAATAAACGTGAATTGACTTTATAGTCTGTGTCATCTCCCTTTTCTAAATAAAACATTTANAGCGTAAAAAAGTTGCAAATAAACGTGAATTGACTTTATAGTCTGTGTCATCTCCCTTTTCTAAATAAAACATTTAAAATATCACTCCATAACATGCCTAGTTGTTTTCTGAGTATATCAGATATTACAAACGTTTTATATCTCCGTTAACACTGACTATAAATAACGTTAATTGCACAGTCATTATAAATTAACCCTTTTGGTCCCCGTTTCCATGATCGAGGACGTGTTGCCCATGAACAATTTTCGTAACGATAAGCCTTTTTTCACCTCTTCAACTGCTTTTTTTTAAGGTGATCTTCTGTGTAATGTTGATATTTTCGAGCTCCAATAGGCCTTTGGTACGTTTGAGGCATCTTTTCTACCAAAAAAGAGAAAAAAGACTTGTTGAATATTTATAATTTCATATAGACGATATGACAAACGAGTACGGGTAACAAAAGCCACTAGTTCTTGGTGGCCTTTGTTACCCCACACATGAAACAGCTGTCAATTTAAGCTTAAATTTAAAAAAAAGCACAATGGAAATAGAATCTATGTAGTGGGACAGTAATAAAAGTATTATTTAAGGTTATGTTGGAGAATGTGTATATGAAGTTCAACTTAAAAATATAACGTTGGTGACTAAAGTTATGTAATATATATATAAATGACTACGTTAACCTTCATAGAAATATACGTATATGAACTTACCTTTAGAGCACACAAACTATTAAAATACACAGTGAAAAACTTCATAAAAATATCAACCATTTGGCACGAACACAAACAAGCAATCTCAAAACAATGTTGCCAATATCAGCATTCGAAATTTCCCTAACAAAATGGCTTGAGTTACCCCGGCGGCTTAAGTAACCCCCGATGATGGTACTGAATTTTTATTATTGATCTAGTATTGTAGGGGTTAGCGTGCTGGCCCACAAACCTAAGGTTCGCGGCCTCAAGTTTCGCCTCGTGTATGTCCGCCTTCCTTAGATTTAATGTGGGTTATCT
Source organism: Clitarchus hookeri (assembly GCA_002778355.1). Classification (NCBI taxonomy): domain Eukaryota; kingdom Metazoa; phylum Arthropoda; class Insecta; order Phasmatodea; family Phasmatidae; genus Clitarchus; species Clitarchus hookeri. The sequence continues at coordinate 184,610 of NQII01001223.1, forward strand.
TCGTTTATAATCTTTCACTTCGTAACGCTGGAATCACAATAGCTCGACAGACGCTTCGCGATGGGTGTGGTGCGAACTAAATAATGTGCCAGCTTAATCAGAATCGACTAGGTTTACAAACAGAAAATATTTCTAATTTAATCGCGTCGCGGGTGCAACAGGATTGTAAATAGTCCTAACCCGCCATCTTCTTGGTGTTACAAAGTTCTTTCTTTCGTGGGTATCACCTATTTTAATAAAAATAAGAAAATAAGAAAAGCAACACCTTATTTTGCCTACGTGTAATTACGACCATTTGTTTACATGTGGGGTATCAGTGGGCATGGAAAGAAACTGCTAAATAAACATAATAATAAGAAAATAATTTAAACATTAATATATCTCGCACAAGAGGTTAGTTTGCGATGACACGAAAATATTTCAGTAAATACTTTTTTTTTTAACTATGTTAATCATTTCTTCTGGTAGCCCGTGGCGCCATCGTATCAGGAGCTTACGTAAGATTGTCATCGCTCCTTTTCTTTCCCACCGTTCGCTGGCCCAAACAATCGGAGTACGTGTCTGACCTCAGAAAGAGGAGGCAAGCTGAGGACATAGATGACAACAAACTCGTCTGCAGCGATTCTCCGTTTCACAAGACGCCATCCGGCTCAGCTAGACGGGCAAAGGTCACGAAGGCGTGAACTCTGACCCTGTGATATCCGTACATGCATTGTGGCCTGTAATGTTCTTGGGCGTTTTCACGGGATGCCTTTTTTTTTCANCTGTGGCCTGTAATGTTCTTGGGCGTTTTCACGGGATGCCTTTTTTTTTCAAATTGGGATCCACTTCCTTACGTACACAAAACTACAAGATCGTGGAATTTTCCGTATATTNGACGCCATCCGGCTCAGCTAGACGGGCAAAGGTCACGAAGGCGTGAACTCTGACCCTGTGATATCCGTACATGCATTGTGGCCTGTAATGTTCTTGGGCGTTTTCACGGCATGCCTTTTTTTTTCAAATTGGGATCCACTTCCTTACGTACACAAAACTACAAGATCGTGGAATTTTCCGTATATTNATGCCTTTTTTTTTCAAATTGGGATCCACTTCCTTACGTACACAAAACTACAAGATCGTGGAATTTTCCGTATATTTGAGAGCCGTATCATTTCATTTGGATGTGCGTCGGCAATAAATTAAAAACCGTGAAATTAAATCACGTTAAAACTTATCATCAGGTATAGCCTATTAACGATATTTTTTTGCTCCACTCGCATGNACCGTGAAATTAAATCACGTTAAAACTTATCATCAGGTATAGCCTATTAACGATATTTTTTTGCTCCACTCGCATTGGTGTTTTTGAGAGCTTAGATCAAATACATCATTTTTGTTAAGTGTGTGTTACGTATACTGTGACTATGAATACGAATAACGAGTCTTTTATCGCGTATCAGTACGGCCAGTACGCTGCAATTCGGGTTTGAAGCCGGCGGATTCGAGTCGGCGTGTAGGGAGCGTGATGGAAATTGCTGGTTGCGGGCATGTTTTCTTGTGGGTAATCTTGAAATTATAGGGGCACCTATTTTTACATCGGATCCATCGGTTCTCAAGACCTTGATGTTAANACCGTGAAATTAAATCACGTTAAAACTTATCATCAGGTATAGCCTATTAACGATATTTTTTTGCTCCACTCGCATGGGTGTTTTTGAGAGCTTAGATCAAACACATCATTTTTGTTAAGTGTGTGTTACGTATACTGTGACTATGAATACGAATAAAGAATCATTTATCGCATATCAGTACGGCCAGTACGCTGCAATTCGGGTTTGAAGCCGGCGGATTCGAGTCGGCGTGTAGGGAGCGTGATGGAAATTGCTGGTTGCGGGCATGTTTACTTGTGGGTAATCTTGAAATTATAGGGGCACCTATTTTTACATCGGATCCATCGGTTCTCAAGACCTTGATGTTAANCTTGTGGGTAATCTTGAAATTATAGGGGCACCTATTTTTACATCGGATCCATCGGTTCTCAAGACCTTGATGTTAAGAGCCGCCAAAATCTCTCCACACCACTCCAGTGCATTGGATCCGAGGTGGCCGTGACTGTGACTGCAAGAAAAAGTCACGTTCGTGTGAGGAGCAGGTTAGGAACGGTGAATTCTTGCATCCTTTCTCCCTCCTTCCCAACCCGGACAACAGCAAGAAGCAGATATTTTTTCTAGATTTAGATGATATTTTATTGTTTCCTGACACGATGCTGATAATACAAAATTAATATAACAAATAATCTTTAAAAATTCTTGTATTTTTTTCCGTAATTATGAAATTTTCAAGTTAAAATTATTGTTCGTACAAATTTCAAAAAGATATTTCAACACGATCTTTGGTTTCAGCTCAAGTTTTGCTTGAAGCCACACTAGCGGTTTGCCACAGTTTTTTTTATTTGTAATACTGGTTTGACATACGATAAGGGTTCAACGTTTTGTTTTTTTTAACTTTAAATTCATTTCAAAAGACATAGTTGAAGTAAGGGTGAACTGCAAAACATAATTCCAAGATATGTTCTTCATTACATTTTAGTGTCATAAACAATTATTTTGATATTTAGGGGAACGCATTGACTTTACAGAATTTTTAGTTTGTACGATGTAATATATAAAATTTAAATTTCTACATATTTTTTTTACATTCAATTTAGAAAACATACTTTTATCAGTCGTCACACTTTTTTTTCGGTCTACTGTTTCATTTCACAACGGTAAAGAAATTTAGAAAATTATTCTATCCACTAGAACGTTNCACTTTTTTTTCGGTCTACTGTTTCATTTCACAACGGTAAAGAAATTTAGAAAATTATTCTATCCACTAGAACGTCCTCAACGAGCGTCGAGGTTTCACCGGGTAGTTCAGTGACCATCACCCTGAGTAGGCGGCAGCGTCCATGGTCAAGGCAGGTCTTGATCTGTAGCCTCTCTGGATATAACCGTTCCCCCGCTCGATGCCAAGTCCACAACTCTCCATCGAGGCTTAGTGGCAATCCTGTGGGCTCGCTCATTCCGAAGGCGTCCGATAGGTGTCAGCACTTCCGTCGGTGTACTCCTGCGATTAAAGAACCATTATCGTGACTCGCCCTCGATAACGCTGAAGAAAATGGCAAACGCTTGACGTCTGTTGACCTAATTCAACAGCTGCTAAGTCAATAAGGAAAATCTTTTTTTACAATGACGACGGCTATTTTACAAATTAGAGGCTCGAGGAAGTAGGGCAATTTTAGATGTCAGAAGGAAATCAATTACAACGACAAATTACAGGATACGTTTTGACCATGAACTATTTTCCTAATCGCTATGAACACACAGAACTATAGCACGTACCTTTCAAATGCTAACTTCTCTCTGTCGTGAGTTTACAACAGAGTGAAATACGCGGAGGAACTGGTGCAAGCGTGTCACGTTTTGACAAACTCGGTCGCTCTATTTAAGTGTTGAAACTTTTTCTATGTTTCGGTCATGAGTTGAAGTGTGCTTACCTTTCCTTGTTACGAATTGTTTCATGATGTTAAGGTAAAAATATTTATGACGGGCAGTTTTATGAAATTAATTCGGAGACATTTATTAACGCGTTTACAATATCGTTGCCCACTACGAGTAATATAATTCCATTAAATTTTACTCAAACATTTTCAAGGGAATTTTTTAAAGTTTTATAAATAAAATAACAGTATTGAGAAATAACGCTAGAGAATTCTCTTACAAGGTTGCGAAACAATCGTTAGGTGTGCGAAATGGAGGTAGAATAGGTGTTATCTTACTGACATCATGTCGGGTCACTTGTATAAACATGATCGCTTTCAAACAAAAATTTTACACTTTCTACATCTTTCCCATTGCCACATTGCTACATAAATGTTTTTGTAAAATTTTTAGTAGCCTGAAAATTTAGAGAGAATTAAGATTTATAGACTTAAAAAAAAAACCCACAAAAACCCAAACACTATTAGTTTTCTCGTACTTGATATTTTGTAGCATGATTCCTCTCTTCAAAGGATTATATAGCCTTTGTCTAAAAGCAATATTGTAAAAGGCAGCTGAGACTCGTCTAAAATAATTCAACATGTAACAGCCTATACTCTCTTGAACAGTCCCGCACTAGCTCGCCAGGGCGAGGTACTGAACGTCGAAGAAACGGATATTCCAATAGAAGCCGGTCGGTGCGGGCCACCCTTCTGAAGGAACATATGGAATATTGCCCTGCGATAAAGGAATTCAAATGGGGGTTACCTCCTTGAGTAAACCCAGCGGCACCGGTAACGTCCGCCACGTTTCAACAGGGCGACATCCCATAGGTTACACCACCGGAAACGAAAACCAGATCGCCATGTTTGAAAGCCCGCGAGCTTGTCGCTCAACCACGAAAGCCTTCGCGATAGCATTCAACCGCATAACCTAGAATACGTAAGTGTGCAGAAACGAAGTGGCGTGACGGTTCCTTCGACGTGGGCATGCGCATTCGCTGACAGCCCACGCGAGGCTTAGTAAACAAGCTTCGTGTCTAATTGGATACTTTGCGATGTGTAATTTTCCTTAATGGGTGAGTTGCCTGCTGGAAAATAAATCACAGGACTGATGGGCTATCGGCTATCCGGCATATTTACTGGCCAGTGACGCCATTTTGCTGGCGTGTGCGGTTGTAGTTCGCTGTATCAGAGGTTGTTCCACTTCTTTATTCTCAGCTGTTCTGGACCATAACTCGCCCTCGGCAGTCCGCGACTTCAGAAGTCCATCGGTGGATCCCTTATGGTGAAAACACCGATGCGCACCATTTGAAGAGTTTTCGAACATCGTGTGGAATGATATATTACTTAAAAATAAGGCAAAGGCGTCGACGTCGGTATAAAACATGATGAATAATTTAACTTCACGATTTAGCATTGTCCAACTGCGTGAAGGGGAAAAAGCACAAGATGATATAAAATAATATAAAAACCACAAACATCTTTCTACACCTTCCATGCCTTAATTATATTTTGAACAGAAGCTTTCCAGTGATTATTGCGTCTATTTCCAGACGAAAGTTAATGCAATAATTAAATAATTGAACCGTTCTATTTTGTGATACCTGGAAGATACGAGAAGTAGGCGTGTTTAATTTTTCTGACATGAGTTAAGTCTTTAAAATCGGACTGGCACTTGGGGTATGGGGTATGAGGTTGGAAAAATCATCAGGGTTGTCCAATTCTACACTTTCAATATCTTCGTGACTAATAACACAACTAAAATAAATGTGGTCTCGTTCGATACCGCTAAGAAAAAAGTTCCGTTGAATCAAACAAGTTTTTTTTTGCGCAACCAAATAAATTGTTTGTGTAGGGAAATAAAATATTAACCGTAAAGAAAGATTTGGTTGGTACAATTTTTTTTGTTTGCCTCTACTTTTCGGTAAACATGAAAAAAATAAAATTGAAAGTTCAACGAAGATTCAAACTTAGATCACCTGCTCCCGGGAACTTCGTCTTAGAAACCTCAGGAAATTAAATTTTTGGAATGTTTTTAAATTTACTGAAACTATTCCAAATACTGAACAACATGCACGAATAAAGATTTCAAGTTTCACATATTTACTTTTTAATTTCCTGTACAATTTATTTTATTGGGATGTTTATACCATTATCAAGCATCAGTATATTTGCTAACGAACATTGTTACAATCCTGCCACAAAAAAAAATGAAAACAAACTCTCTAGCTGTATTTTTGTAAGCAATCAAGTTCATGGCCGAACAAATATACACAGCTGATTCAATAAAATATGTGGTTGACAGTCTACTTTCTTGCGGCGCAGCACAGAGGTTTCGTTTATTCAGGCGTGTATTTTGGAAGTCGAACAAAATTCATTTAGTTGCTTTTCATGGTTTTGTTTACTCAACAAATATTTCGTTGGATGTTCTCTCAGTGCGGGTATACGACTACAAGGCGAGCATGACCTTGAGTAGGTCATACGCACGCGCGCCCTGGGCGACTGGCTGTAGTTTCGTGCGTGGGCGAACATTCCCTGTCAGGGTTACATCTCCTTGCTCTGTATTGTTAGTGCGCTCTGTTTGGTGACTTACAAAAGCTCTCGTCTAAACCTGTCGATTTAAACCATAAAAGTGAAACATCTATCCCGCTACTTCCATTCCACTGAAGTATACGCTACCTTAGAAAAGACGCATTCTAGTAAAACCCACGATTGTGTCACTGACACAGCCAAACGCCGATTTTTTTTCTTTCAGAGGTAGTGTTTGAAAATTCATCGTTTGATGTTTCGGTGCATATTCATCAGATCCATCCAATGTTCGGGCTTGTTGAAATGATGGAACAATTTGTTTAAACCTGACTCAACCGAAACAGCTGAGACCGAGGTGGAGTAGTGGTCAGAATACTCGCCTCCCACCAAAGCGAACAGTAGTTCGATTACCGGTTTTCGCATTTAGGAATCGTGTCGGACGATGCCGCTGGTGGGTGGGTTTTCTCGGGAATTTCCCGTTTCCTCCGCCCCTACATTCTGACTCTGTTCCATGCTTCCGTCACTTAACCCTCATCGGGTCTCAAGACCTCGTATTTGAAAGCCACTCGAATATCTCCTCTCCACTCCGAAAGAGTAGTTGTCGAACGTCCGGTATACTTCGATGTATGCGCACTGTTCAATTTCTGCCACTCCACAAAATTGTTCACTGGTTTACCAATTTTTGTATACGCATTCTCAAAAAATCTAAAGGTAATTTTTTTACATATGTGTTGTTAAGAAAAAAGTCAAATGCGTAGCAAAATTCTCATTTTTGTATACATGCACTCCTACATTTTCAATACGTTGTATGGTAAATTTCCCATATTGTGTGGGTTAAAGCTTCCAGTACAGATAAGGCCAATTGTTATCAAACTTTGCTTTGTCACAGACTATCAGGTTTAGACTGCCAACAAAACACGGACCAACTACTTCGATAATTTTTTTCATTCAGGTATAAAAACGTAGTGATAGTAATTAAATAACACATTTAATTGTAGTGTATTAAGAACTTGGTATTAACGTAATTTTATGTGTGTTTGAAATAAATCAATATAAAAAACACATCCGTTTAAATATGAAACACGAAATAAATATGAATAATTTTACTCAACAATAACAAGAAGTTACTGATATAACTAATTAGCCAACTTTCCCCAACATGGGTGCAATTAATTTTTTTATAAGTTCTTAAAAGCTGAGTTGGTAGGTAGGACTTGACTTCTCTTTGAAAACAATAACACTGTAAATGAAACCAGAAAATAATGTACCACTGGTGCGACGATTGCAAATGCACATGTACCTTGCCTGGGACTCAAACCCAGAAAATTTCGTGCCATAACGTAGCGTGCAATCCCCTGCATTATGGAGTTCGAATTCGGAGCATCAACTTCGGATTTTATCAGTCTAATGTTTCGAATGATAGCGTTTACAAACCAAAAATATTTACACAGCCATCATTTTAAAAATAAGAGACTGATTAACTTAAAACATGTAAGTTTACATGGCCTACCGTAGCGCTACTTGTGTGAAGAATTTGACGGAGATAGGTTGTTTGGTCCCTGAAATATGGCATAAAAATAATATTTTCTTATTTGAAGCCATCGTACATAATTGCCAAAAAAAAAAAAGAGGCTCTATAAATGATGCTTCTAATGTATAATGTATACACATAAAACTTGGATGGATTTGCTTAAATTGTTTTTTATATATGTGAAAAACTTACCTAAATTATTTATGTAGCCGCCATTTACAACATCGTTGTCTGGCACATTAAAATCATGAAAGTTTACATGGATGTCTGTAGCATTTATGGTGTGACAAATTCGGTACAAATAAGTTAAAATAATACTGTGTAACATTTTGTGGGAATCGGTTTAATGGTTCTCGAGATATGGAATAAAATTTCATAATTTTTGTGAGGCGATCTTCATAAATAGAGTAAAAAAAAGTACCATCTCCTTCGATGATTGTATACTTCCAATATACAAAGTTAAGATGAAATAGATTGCATAGTTTTATAGGTATAGCACACAAAACTAAAATTTTTATATAGCCGCCATTCTGAAGAATAATGTGTCATACTTAAAAATATATATATTAACATAGCCTACCACAGTATGCCCTTTTCGCCAAATTTCGTAAGAATGGATTGGTTGTTTCCCGAGATATGCGATAAAAATTCTTTTAATTGGTGGGGCTATCTTACAAAATGGCAGTGAAATGAGGCTCGGCATAGACAAACTGTATGGTTGACATAGGTACTGCCAGCATACAAAGTTAAATTGGAATTTGTTTCGTTAATAAATTACAATAGGTTAAAATATTTTTAGAGTCACCATTTTGAAAATAAGTGCTTCACTTACTTAAAAATTACCAGTTTACACTACCTGCTGCAGTACTATTTGCTTGTAAAATAGGACAAAGGATGCTACGTGTACATACAGTTTATGGTAGTATTATCTACTGCCTGCATGTAAAGTTATGTTGGAATTGATTACATGGCTTCGATGATATAGCATCATATGCTTAAAAATACCTATATGGCCACCATTTTTAAATTAGGGTCTGACATGGTAGAAACATACAACTTAATATCACCTTAATTAGTACTATGTATCTGTCAAATTTTATAGGTATAGATCAACTGTTTCTTCGCATGGTGCTATCTTGTATAATGGCAGACAAATGATGTTCTGGGTAGAGACAGTTTATAGCTGTAATATCTACTCCCAGCATACAAAGTTATGATGGAATCTATTACAATGGTTTCAACTATATATTATTGAAAGTTTAAAATGGCAATATGATCACCATTTTGGAAATAAGGGTCTGACGTGCTTAAAACAGATCACTTATCATCTGCATTAGTACTACTTGTTTGCCATATTTGGTAAGAATCTATTAATCTTTTACCGAGATATAACATAATTTTATTTATTCGTGTGGTGCTATCTTCCAAAATGGCCAACAAAAGTGGTTATGCGTCGGGAAGTTGATGTTGTAATACATACTTTCAGTATACGAAATTTGGTCTAAATTAGATACATGGTATTGTAGATATTCCAAACAAATCTAAAATATTTCTATGGCAGACATTTGAAAATAAGTAACTAATAGAGTTCAGTCACTTACTTTTCCTCATCATATCAGAGTATTACTTACCTACCAAATTGGACGAGAATTGGTTTAATAGTTTTCGAGATATAATGTAATATCATTATTTCTTCTTTTGGTGCTATTTTCCAAAGTGTCAGACCAACATCAATATCCATCCCAAAATTTAATACGCAATTGATACACTGCCAGCATACAAAATTTGGTTTAAATCGGTTGAATGGTTCCCGAGATATGACATCAACCCAAATTTTAAATTGGTCGCCATTTTGAAAGTAAGAGCTTAATGTGGTCGTTAACTATAAAAGTCATATTTATCTACTAATTTATATATATTTACAAAGTTTAATGAAATTCGGTTTATGTGTTTAAAAATTGAAAGGAGGGACACACGCTCTCAGACACACACACATCCACTCATGGACACACATACACACAGCCACACAGACAGAAAGTGATATAAGTCTTTCTTTCCTTCTGAATGTAGACTAATAAGCGTTTGACATACCAAAACCTTATCAGTTAACATCACCTACTGCAGTAGTACTTTTTTTTTTTTCATATTTGGTAGGAATCAATCAATTGTTTCCCGAGATATTATATTAAAATTTTATTTATTCGTCTGGCACTATCTTACAAAATGGAGCACAAAAGAGACTCTGTGTAGACACATTTGATGTTTGTTATAATACTGACAACATACAATGGTAAGTTTTAATATATTACATGGATTCGAAGATGTAGTATACTTCACAAAAATAGCAAGATGGCCGCCATTTTGAAAATAAGTGTCTTGCATTTGAAAATTTTTTGTACAAATCAACTGCAGCAGTAATACTTGTTTGCCTAATTTGTTAGCATGCTTGCTATTTTTCCTGATATATTTCATAAAAACTTTATTAATTCATGTAGCGCTATCTTACAAAATGCCGACAAAAGTGGTTGTTTTTTTTAATAAGATGCTTGTAATAGGTATTGCCATCGTACAAAATTTGGTTGAAATGGGTCAAACTGTATGGTAGTTTTACCAAATAAACCTAAAATATTTATATGGCCTCTATTTTAAAAATAATTCCCTTTTAAGTTAAATTGCTGATATTTAGTTGGTTTATTGTAGTACTATTTACGTGCCAAATTTGGTAAAAATTAGTTGAGTATTTTTCGATATATGATGTGAAAGCTTTATTTTTTCATGTGGCACTATCTTCACAAATTTCAGACCAACCACAACCATATTAACCTCAGAATTCAATACTTACAACTTGAGCTGTCAGCATACAAAATTATGTTTAATTCGTTGCAATGGTTCCCAAGATATAACCCATCACCCAAAATATTTAATGGCCACCATTTTGAAAGTAATCGCCTGGTGAGGTCGAAAACAATAACAGTCACGTGTCCTTACTTAGTACTATATGTGCTCCGAGATTGGTCAAATTTGGTTCAAG
>NQII01001223.1:202685-330336 GCA_002778355.1 Clitarchus hookeri
GGGGGGGGGGTTTGTGGGCCAGCATCGCTCTACTATTCCTAAACCGTTACACGACACTACATATTCACTGACTTTCTTTATGCTATATATTTCCACATGTGCAATGTCAACACCACATTTTTCTAATTGTAGAAAATTCAGGTACTTATAATTATTAACGTATTATTTTTTTTACCCAAAGATATAAACATAAGTTAACCTGTTTGTTTTCTTTCAATGACACAATTATAGCTTAACACACTTCTGGAACTACGAGACTTATGTCATGCTTCGACATTTTGAAAGATATTACAAACTACTATAAGAATCCCCGTTTGCCAAAAGGCGCAATTTTACTGCTAGTCTTTCCTGGTCGCTTACTGCTTTCCTCATAAATGTATAATTTTTCGTCACTTTGGGACCAACCGGATTTATGATAAATTCTAAATCGCTCGCCGCCAAACTCGTAAAGTTTTTATAATGTCCACTCACTTCCTGGAATTCCAAATTGGCGTGCATATTATCCCCTCCATAGTCCGTCCTACAAAACAGGTGTCTGCCCCCACTTTCTTTGCCTTCATCTTTTCGTCGCATAACAAATGTAAACGTATGCTGTGGCAGCTAATTGTAGTTTGTTTCTCTCCATCTTGATGTGTGTGTTCATCACAATCCAGAGACGGACTAACTGAGCATGTGGAATTCTAGCAAATTCGCGACGCTACGAAGTACTGTTTAGTTAGAATGATGTGCATAACTTGGGCGTAACACCGCCCCGCTCCAAAAATGTACGCGACGTCGCTATGTTACGACGTTGTGGTGCAAACGTGGACCCGGATTTAGGTTGCATACATAAAATATAGTTTCAAAATCTTAATTCACTTAAAAATAGGGAACTTTTACGTTAACAGAAGTAACGCGCTTGTGATTCATGGCATACTTAGAAAATAATCAGACACGTCATGCATTGGGTGATTTTTCAAAAGTTAGATTGAAAAAAGTGTGAAGAAACTGCAAATAGACTATATACAACTTTACCAATAAATAATTTAAAGTGTACTCTTTTCATCAGACCACAATACACTGCACTGCTTTAACTTATTGTATGAAAGCGTTATTGCAAGAACTGCAGGCAGTGTTTTAAAATGCACAACAGTTTCTAACAAATATTTCCAGAGGGGTGAATCGAAACATGTTTATTAAAAATAAACCGTCTAAATATCGCCTGTGTCAGTGTGGCAGTGCATTCTGACACGCGCATCAAGTGACGTACCACGTCTATGTGCATGACAACATAAAAAATAAAATTCAAAGCTTAGTCAGTGCATCGCCTGATTACAACAGAGGTCAAAACNCATAAAAAAATAAATTCAAAGCTTAGTCAGTGCATCGCCTGATTACAACAGAGGTCAAAACCAAGTCAACCAAGTCGGTGTTAATGAATCCTGCGTCATGTAGCAAGAAAATAGAAGCGTGAGTTTTTGTTTATATACTTGTCAAAATTATCATTATACTGTACTTGCAACGAATAAGAAAATGGAACAAAAACATTCTATACCTGGGTGTGAAACATTTTCATAACAAGAAAATTTAATACATCAGGAAAAATACAGAAAACTTGAGAATAGTTTTGTTATCTTGACACCTACAAATATTTTACCGTCACAATTTAACTATTTTGTGGAATCAATATTTCAAAATTATCTTAGGATTTGCAATTTAATTTCAAGGTTTCAGCTTGATGTGGTACCTACCATGTCACTCTGGATCCGACCATTTCAATAAGTGTGGCTGGCAATTCAAAGCACCTAGCCGGCCTTGATTTGCCTCACACTTCACAGGATTTTAAACGTTACAAGACAACCTTTTCCACTCATCCGAAATGTTTAATTATATTTTGAAAACTTTGGTAAATACTGTGCATGTGTGTCTACAATAGACACGACAGAATCCTTATGAAAGAACACAGGGCACTTTCTACAACAGATATGTATTTCTGAATTCTAGACATGCATATAATTTCAGGTATCGTTGTTACATGAAAATTGTAGGATATGTCAAGTCCTAGCCAAAATTTCAGGACATTTAAAGAAGTTGAAGTTGAATAATTTAAAATCAAGGACTTTCAACGACATTAAGAACTGTGACTCTGGATATCCTTGAGAGGTCGAGCATCTGAGCTGAACTTTGTAGTTTTTAGCAGAGACCAATAGTTAATGATGTGAGTATTCAAGGAAATGCAGAAGCAGACTGACTGTGTGTAAGTGCCTGGGTGCAACCAAAGAGGACATTTAAGAGTGCCATAATTACACATGATAGTGCAAAGGTATGAGGAGTCAAGTGAAATTCTAATTTACTACTTTGTTCAATCTGTTAAAAATATATAAAAAGTTATATTATTTTATTTTATGTGGTTATATATGCCCACAGTTTCATATAGTATGATAATCTACACAATTAGTAGTAGATAGTAATAGTTCCTCCGATGCCACGATTCAGGATTCGGTGCTGTGGTGCCGACCACTGGAATCTTGTTTTACATCACCACTGCCATTTTGTGTCACGTAATGGCCACTATTTTGTATAACATCATCGCCATCATCTTGTATTGTGTCACCAACACAAACATTCATCATGTCATCGCTGCCCTCTTGAATTACGTCCAANCGCCATCATCTTGTATTGTGTCACCAACAAAAACATTCATCATGTCATCGCTGCCCTCTTGAATTACGTCCAATTCATTATATTGTAAAATGGCATCACCATTTTGTATTACAAAACATCCACCATCTTGTATTACATAATATTTGCCACCATGTTTCCTAATTACTCATCTTCATTTGAGCTCAGTCGCCTATGTTCCATCCTGCCATTTTTTTCAGCTGATNATATCGCCTGTGTCAGTGTGGCAGTGCATTCTGACACGCGCATCAAGTGACGTACCACGTCTATGTGCATGACAATATAAAAAATAAATTCAAAGCTTAGTCAGTGCATCGCCTGATTACAAAAGAGGTCAAAACCAAGTCAACCAAGTCGGTGTTAATGAATCCTGAGTCATGTAGCAAGAAAATAGAAGCGTGAGTTTTTGTTTATATACTTGTCAAAATTATCATTACACTGTACTTGCAACGAATAAGAAAATGGAACAAAAACATTCTATACCTGTGTGTGAAACATTTTCATAACAAGAAAATTTAATACATCAGGAAAAATACAGAAAACTTGAGAATAGTTTTGTTATCTTGACACCTACAAATATTTTACCGTCACAATTTAACTATTTTGTGGAATCAATATTTCAAAATTATCTTAGGATTTGCAATTTAATTTCAAGGTTTCAGCTTGATGTGGTACCTACCATGTCACTCTGGATCCGACCATTTCAATAAGTGTGGCTGGCAATTCAAAGCACCTAGCCGGCCTTGATTTGCCTCACACTTCACAGGCTTTTAAACGTTACAAGACAACCTTTTCCACTCATCCGAAATGTTTAATTATATTCTGAAAACTTTGGTAAATACTGTGCATGTGTGTCTACAATAGACACCACAGAATCCTTATGAAAGAACACAGGGCACTTTCTACAACAGATATGTATTTCTGAATTCTAGACATGCATATAATTTCGGGTATCGTTGTTACATGAAAATTGGAGGATATGTCAGGTCCTAGCCAAAATTTCAGGACATTTAAAGAAGTTGAAGTTGAATAATTTAAAATCAAGGACTTTCAACGACATTAAGAACTGTGACTCTGGATATCCTTGATAGGTCGAGCATCTGAGCTGAACTTTGTAGTTTTTAGCAGAGACCAATAGTTAATGATGTGAGTATTCAAGGAAATGCAGAAGCAGACTGACTGTGTGTAAGTGCCTGGGTGCAACCAAAGAGGACATTTAAGAGTGCCATAATTACACATGATAGTGCAAAGGTATGAGGAGTCAAGTGAAATTCTAATTTACTACTTTGTTCAATCTGTTAAAAATATATAAAAAGTTATATTATTTTATTTTATGTGGTTATATATGCCCACAGTTTCATATAGTATGATAATCTACACAATTAGTAGTAGATAGTAATAGTTCCTCCGATTCCACGATTCAGGATTCGGTGCTGTGGTCCCGACCACTGGAATCTTGTTTTACATCACCACTGCCATTTTGTGTCACGTAATGGCCACTATTTTGTATAACATCATCGCCATCATCTTGTATTGTGTCACCAACACAAACATTCATCATGTCATCGCTGCCCTCTTGAATTACGTCCAAGCCATTATATTGTAAAATGGCATCACCATTTTGTATTACAAAACATCCACCATCTTGTATTACATAATATTTGACACCATGTTTCCTAATTACTCATCTTCATTTGAGCTCAGTCGCCTATGTTCCATCCTGCCATTTTTTTCAGCTGATNCACCATGTTTCCTAATTACTCATCTTCATTTGAGCTCAGTCGCCTATGTTCCATCCTGCCATTTTTTTCAGCTGATTACGCAAATGAGTCGTCTGCTATTTACCCAGTCCACTCTAACCACCATCTTGCATTTAAGTAAGCTCTATAATTCCACCTTATTTCTCAATGACTCATTCTGTCACCTGCTCCCGCCCTATGACTTTACCATTGATTAATAACTAGAATATTCCAGGTATCACAGTCATTCTCTGTCACTGAAAATATACATTTTGAGCATATAGATACACATAGTTTTATATTTGATAACAAGACAGAAGAAATATATCAAGACTTAAACTCCGACACAGAATTTTATTATGGAGTTTGACAAAAGTACCTACCCTTCTACTCACCTGTGTGTGTTATTCGACCACCAACAAGAAAGAAGTGGGAAAATTTAAGGACGAGTGTGGTGGAAGCAGAAATGCAAGATTTTGTTGGACTTAGAGCGAAAATGTATTCATATATCTGCAATGGAAAGACTGTCAAGAAAGCGAAATATATTCAGAAGTCCTCTATCATGAACAAAATAACATTTGAGGTTTACAAAAGAGTATTGCTACCACAAACGAGACAACTATTACAAATAAATAACTTACGGTATCATCACCATGTGTTATGTACAGAATCCAGTAAAAAATTGTGTTTAACATGGCAGGCTGATAAGCATAAAATAATTGATANCACCATGTGTTATGTACAGAATCCAGTAAAAAATTGTGTTTAACATGGCAGGCTGATAAGCATAAAATAATTGATAATGGGATTAGTATTCTGCCATATAGCTACACTCAGTAGCAATGTACATTTGCACTGTGTTGACACCACAATTTATTTTTGAACCATATTGTTAATTTTTTTTGGCTGAGTCTTTAATACTGTAATGGAGAGATAGCATTTAACGTTTTGCATTAAACCATTTCTATACATAGGATTTAATGATATTTGTATACATATTCTACAGCGATGTAGGTCTCAAATTTTTTATTTGTAGATAAATGTGTGTGTGTGTGTGTGTTATCTTAATGGTACTGATTATTTCTTAAATTTGTCTCATACATTTATTTTACTCTGCTCAACACAAGATTTTTTAATCCCGATGCGTTTGTATATAAACTGGTTTCTTTCGGCATTGTTCTCAAGAATTTTCAGCATTGTTGGAAATACATTGGTATGTTTGTGTCGGGATTATTACCCTGCCTGCACTGCATTAGTACGGTCTGTGTACTTTTGTATGTAGTGTTGCAGTCCCAATCCCAGATAAAAGGGAGAGGGCAACATAGATAAATTACTTATACATTTCGCCTTTGACAGTTTCGGAGAGAAGCGTATAAATACTGCCGATCCTCGGCGACTGAAATCAGTTTGCTTGAGATGTCGGACTATTGAGGACATGGCTCGCCCAGTGACGAGGCGATGAATGAGTTGTATGACCTAAACGCTGGTGAGGAGAAATCTGCTATCCTGCCAACGAAAAAGAGCCTGCTACAACTAAGAACTATGATGTGCTGATGAGAACAGCTGATGGGCTGCCGTCAATGACTATGGAAGATACCAGACCTGTAACATTACTGCTTGCCGATTCTTCTTCAACAGTTGGTCTCAGCCCAATACCTGCGAGTGAATATACGATCGACTTGGAGCCTTTGCCCGTTCCATTAGAGGTGTTCAATTGCATTGAGACACTGACTGTCCAAGACATTATGGATTTCTTCCATGCTCTCAGGAAAAACACAGTTGCATCCGGTCGTGCATTTCACTGGGCGTGGTACCTTGACATTTCCTTTGTCCTGGACGAAATACGAATGTTGCGAGAAGAAGTTGGTGAACTACACCGACAGAATCAACCAAGAAGAAAAATTCATATGCTTATACATGTTTGTGAAAAATCATTTCTTGAAAAGAAACATGTTATTATGTTTAACTTTATAAACCTCTCATAACTTTTTTCTTGAATTACATTATATGCAACAGTCCTCATACACGAAGGAGATATACACATACACACACACATTGAATGAAACAGAGTTCCTAGATGAGATGGAACCAAAGTGTTGAAAAATTAAAAATTCTACACGAGTGGATAAATCCTACATATTTTGTATGAGGTTGTGTTATGTGATGGCTTGTTTAATGAGTGGAACAAAGATGACTAAGGAAACTGAAATCAAAGATTTTTGACATTAAGGTTAGTTATTTGAAAGCAATATGATAGTTAATTGGGAAGGAGTAATAAGGAGGATACTAAGTCTATGTGGTATGAAAGAGCATGATGTTAATATGATGGGGTGTAGCGAAGGCGACTGAGGTGAGGTGGAATGATAGAGCATGATGTCAATATGGTGGGGTGGAGTGAAGTCGACTAAGTTGAGGTGGAATGATAGAGCATGAACTGGAATGAAGAAAACTAAGTTGAAAAAGGAATGACAAAGTACGACTGTAATACCTGGAAAATTCTAGATATTAGTATATGGTAATGCCATAGGGGTGGAGCAGGTGGCAGAATGAATAATTGAGAAACAAGGTGGAATGATATAGAATAATAAAATACAATCTGAGATGGAGGTGCGTACCAAAGGCGACTAAGATGAGGTGAAATGATAGAGCCTTAGGTGGAACAAAGGTGAACAAGGAAAATTAAATCCAAGATAGCTTTTCAAGAGTACCGAATAAATATGAGGTGGCAGAATGTGTAATGAAGAAACAAGGGGGTATGATAAAGTATAATAAAATTAAATCCAATATGGCAGTTCGAGAGGACCAGTACATGGCAGACGACTAAGGTGCGTAATCAGGTGAAACAAAAAGGCGGGGTAGAGCGAAATTTGAACGAAGGTGAGCAAAAAGGAAACAAGATGGCGACCATGAAGTAATCCAAGATGGCAGCAGCTATGTAATACAACATGATAGTGGTGACGTAAATCAAGATGGCAGAGATGATGTTATGAAAAATGGTCATGATGTAATACAATTGGTGGCGATGATATAATACAAAATGGCAGCAATGACATAATACACAATGGCAGTGGTGACGTAATACAAGATGGTGGCGTTCGGCACCGCAGCATCGAATCCTAAATCCTGGCGTCCGAGGAACTATTTCTATCTATTATTAGTCTTCATATGACGTACGCATACTTGCTTGAAGAGAATTTCTGGAAATACATTGTGTATTATTCCGCCATATGTGAANCCATGATGTAATACAATTGGTGGCGATGATATAATACAAAATGGCAGCAATGACATAATACACAATGGCAGTGGTGACGTAATACAAGATGGTGGCGTTCGGCACCGCAGCATCGAATCCTAAATCCTGGCGTCCGAGGAACTATTTCTATCTATTATTGGTCTTCATATGACGTACGCATACTTGCTTGAAGAGAATTTCTGGAAATACATTGTGTATTATTCCGCCATATGTGAAATTAAAGTTGTGATGCGTCTGATAACTTTATGCTTGCGTCGGTCAAGTGAAGCTGTGAAATTATAGATAAAGTAAATATTTTATAAACTTAGTAAATAATACATGTTTATAAATAAAAAAACAAAAGGCAAAATAAATCATTTTAGTATCCACATATATTTACCCAACACTTTTAATTCAACGTAAAGAGGGGGGAAATTCCTCTACATCCGTTATCAACTTAACTAGGCGTATGCCAGTCAGCGTGGCCGTACAAATAATTGCAGATAGTGATATTTTTCAAAGGTTTATTTCAAAAGCTCTCAGTTAACCGTGGACAATCTATACATCGAAAGAAATCAATGAGTGAGGTACTGTAAGGTGTGAGCGAGGTCATGAATGCCGGGAAATGTGAATTGAGGTGAAGATGGAGAAGTGACAAAACGGCAGCAAGCTGCAGTGTAATAACCTTCACGAGTCCCACGTGCAAAAAACATGGTGCGATCGCCAGTAACCGATCCTGGTTCACCTTGCTGGGAGGCGAATATTCTGAACACTGCACCACTGTGGCTCTGAAGCCAGTCGTTTTTACTGTAAACAGCAAATTTGCATTTTTTCCTTTCTCTCAAGTGAACTGCCCCAGGTTACTCTTAAATGAGAAGTGTTTACCAGTTTTGGTATTTTTATTTTTAATAAACATTACCGAGACTTGACAAAAATATTTTTAATTTTTAGGAAAGAAATCATATTTATAAATTGAAGCAATCTCAGTAGTATAAGACGCCGGTACGAATTCATATAACCAGGTCTCGGCTTTGAATTCATATCACCAGGTTTCGGCTTTGAATTCCGAGTAAGCTATGAATTAGAATATTAAGATCTTAAATCTTGCATCTCGTTACTTATCGAATTAAAATTCGGTTCAGTTCGGTCGCTGTCAACAGCCACGTTCCCAGCCTTGCTAACGAAACATCAATATTTTTGGCAGTAAATGTGTTTTTAGGGAATTAAGTGTTTACATAAACTTTTATTTTTTGTAATATCCAAAAAATACCTCGACGTTATTTATTTCGTAAATTTAATCTCCGTAAAAAAATTTATCAAATTTTACGATTATTATACACAAACCTATAATTTTCATAGTGATCTGAAAAAGTTGCTATGATCACTTACCAGAGTTATTTATTTTAATGTAAGTTAATTATGTAAATACGTGATTATTATTTTAATACACAATATAAAGTCACATTTTAGTAAAATATAACTACCAATTCAAAAATGACATAAGATATTTTAATGTACAAGCCTTACCCATTTTTCTCCTTGCATAAACGAGGAAGTTCATTTATGTATGTCTAGATGTGTGTTCGTTTATAATATAAACTTTGGATTCTATGTTTCTCTTTTTACTAAGGCATTGGCATAGGTAAAATATGAGTAACTCAATTAAGAAAACAGAAAATGTTTGAGGATTTATATGTATTGGAAAAACGAAAATGTCTGAGGAAATTTATTACAATATAGGTTGTCGGAACCGAAGTGTTTCATGAGTGTGAATTTTGCTTCGAAAGTCATTAATAACTAAGTATATAATATAAATTATAAAAGGAGGTGAGATATGTGTTATTAATTTAATTTAGTTCGCAATTTTCAAGACGTCATAATTTATAATGATGAAGATTATTCTGTGGAAAGCTATGCAATTGTCGCTTGGAAATATTTTACACTTTCATATATTTAACTAATATTATGAGTAAGCAAATAGTCTATACGTTTTTTGCGTATTCAATAGGCATAATCTAACTTTGAAGAAGTGTTTGATGTAATTTCCCAGTTGATTTTTTAACTATTATATTTTTGGTTGGTTGTGCGAGCTGGTATTAGACTACTTGTGAATCTAACGTTTCTATAGGGTGAAAAAAACACAATACAATTGCAAACTCTTTCCATATAGTGAAAATTATATTGTTCATAGCACCTTCATATCAACATTTTTAAGGGGCTTCGGTGGTGTAGTGTACGGACTACTAACCCCCCACCTAGGCTAATAGGGTTCGATTCCCGGCGGGGTCGCTCCCAGAACTTTGCATGTGGAAATCGTGCCGGACGATGACGCTTGTCGGCGGTTTCCTCGGGGATATGCAGTTTCCACCGCCATTGCATTCCGGTGCTGCTCCATACAGATCTCGGTTCACCTTCATCGGCTCTCGAGGCCCAGATATTAAGAGCTGCCCAAATCCCTCCACTCGAACACTTAATAAGCACAAGATGTGCCAGGTGTCACTTGAATGTCCGCCATCGAGCACATGTGAAACTATGCTTTTCTACAAATTTAATTATTGCCACCGTATTTAGGAACGGCATTATTTTACTATTACGTCGTTCCTGTGAAATTTTTAGGGAGGTAAATATGTTCCTAATGGCCCATTTCCAAGTCTCGTGTGCATGAAATCAAACAAATTCTGCAAAACAAATTAACTTTAATTACGGTGTCAATACATAAAATTATATTTCCTAAGCCAACGTCAATTTAGCTCGGAGCAGCTCACGCAGTGTACCTATTCATATAATTAAAGCCGGGAGAGGAGAGATTTTTCGAATTGAATTACAAATATTGTTTAATTTTTATTGCCGACCACCTTTTTTCTTTCTTTGTCGCCATCGTAAATGTGCATGCCATTGAAGAAAGGTGTTACGTAAGCCTACCATTTTATGAAATTAATGAAAAGGAAAACAGACTTGGCTACCCTCATTTATACAAGTGAATAATTTCCCAACAAGAGATCAAAGTCATATTCCAAAATTTCGTTATATCATCAGATGTTATATTTATTACAACGATAAAACGTTGAAAAGTCAAATTGTCTTATTTAGTTTCTACTTTACTTATTTGAAATTTACGAATTTAAATAGTTGCTATGATTCCGCGTAACTAACCGAATGTACGTTTTACTATATAAAATTAAGAGTCTTCAGATAAGGTACTGCCTAGAAAAACAGCTTGCATACAATTTTAATATTTCCTCCTCAGCTTTAAAAAGACAACTTCATACATTAAGATATATGTTTTTTTAACTATACTTTTTTATCTAATTAAAAAGGGAAGTATAGTGTTTCCGCTAGGTCATTTACTCGAACTAAAGTTTCAGGAAGCGGGTATCTTAAATTAATTTAAGATTTTACATAACTGCAGCTAGTCAGTCGTTATCTTCTATTATGACGAAAGAAAATATATCTGACCTTTGTAGTGTTTATATCCCAAGCCTATTTTAAACCGATGTGTTGAATACAGAGATAAAAATTACCATGCAGAAATTTATTAAATCGTCCATGAATAATGGTGATGTCATCTTTTAAAAATCAAAATATCATCCTTAGATATTTAATCATTTTTCATTTGTGTACGAATTTTCACGGAAATTAACTTAACATTTCATCCGGAGTAAACAAAGGACTTATTTTTCGAGTGGTAGTAAATTTCTAAATTTAATTATAATAAACTTACTACTTAAAATTTACGCGCTTGTAATCGGGACGGTGTTAATATAAAATGCTACTCACATTTGTAAAATGGTTCGACATCTATACATTGCACAACATTCATAAGGCTACGGTGTTTAGAATCATATATATTAGCACATTTGGTTTGTCACTACTACATAAGTTCCTACGAAAATTTCGTCTAATAANGGCGGGGTCGCTCCCAGAATTTTGCATGTGGAAATCGTGCCGGACCATGACGCTTGTCGGCGGTTTCCTCGGGGACATGCAGTTTCCACCGCCATTGCATTCCGGTGCTGCTCCATACAGATCTCGGTTCCCCTTCATCGGCTCTCGAGGCCCAGATATAAAGAGCTGCCCAAATCCCTCCACTCGAACACTTAATAAGCACAAGAGGTGCCAGGTGTCACTTGAATGTCCGCCATCGAGCACATGTGAAAGTATGCTTTTCTACAAATTTAATTATTGCCACCGTATTTAGGAACGGCATTATAGGGTGTACAATCATTTTACTATTACGTCGTTCCTGTGAAATTTTTAGGGAGGTAAATATGTTCCTAATGGCCCATTTCCAAGTCTCGTTTGCATGAAATCAAACAAATTCTGCAAAACAAATTAACTTTAATTACGGTGTTAATACATAAAATTATATTTCCTAAGCCAACGTCAATTTAACTCGGAGCAGCTCACGCAGTGTACCTATTCATATAATTAAAGTCGGGAGAGGAGAGATTTTTCGAATTGAATTACAAATATTGTTTAATTTTTATTGCCGACCACCTTTTTTCTTTCTTTGTCGCCATCGTAAATGTGCATGCCATTGAAGAAAGGTGTTACGTAAGCCTACCATTTTATGAAATTAATGAAAAGGAAAACAGACTTGGCTACCCTCATTTATACAAGTGAATAATTTCCCAACAAGAGATCAAAGTCATATTCCAAAATTTCGTTATATCATCAGATGTTATATTTATTACAACGATAAAACGTTGAAAAGTCAAATTGTCTTATTTAGTTTCTACTTTACTTATTTGAAATTTACGAATTTAAATAGTTGCTATGATTCCGCGTAACTAACCGAATGTACGTTTTACTATATAAAATTAAGAGTCTTCAGATAAGGTACTGCCTAGAATAACAGCTTGCATACAATTTTAATATTTCCTCCTCAGCTTTAAAAAGACAACTTCATACATTAAGATATATGTTTTTTTAACTATACTTTTGCATCCAATTAAAAAGGGAAGTATAGTGTTTCCGCTAGGTCATTTACTCGAACTAAAGTTTCAGGAAGCGGGTATCTTAAATTAATTTAAGATTTTACATAACTGCAGCTAGTCAGTCTTTATCTTCTATTATGACGAAAGAAAATATATCTGACCTTTGTAGTGTTTATATCCCAAGCCTATTTTAAACCGATGTGTTAAATACAGAGATAATAATTACCATGCAGAAATTTATTAAATCGTCCATGAATAATGGTGATGTCATCTTTTAAAAATCAAAATCTCATCCTTAGATATTTAATCATTTTTCATTTGTGTACGAATTTTCACGGAAATTAACTTAACATTTCATCCGGAGTAAACAAAGGACTTATTTTTCGAGTGATAGTAAATTTCTAAATTTAATTATAATAAACTTACTACTTCAAATTTACGCGCTTGNATAGTAAATTTCAAAATTTAATTATAATAAACTTACTACTTCAAATTTACGCGCTTGTAATCGGGACGGTGTTAATATAAAATGCTACTCACATTTGTAAAATGGTTCGACATCTATACATTGCACAACATTCATAAGGCTACCGTGTTTAGAATCATATATATTAGGACATTTGGTTTGTCACTACTACATAAGTTCCTACGAAAATTTCGTCTAATAANGTGTTTAGAATCATATATATTAGGACATTTGGTTTGTCACTACTACATAAGTTCCTACGAAAATTTCGTCTAATAATTATTCGGAACCGAAGTAATAAGAAAAGTTTTTAAGGATTTAATTTAAAACACCCTATGTTTCTAACTAAACTTATTCGACATAGTACAAGCCTTGTTTAGACAAACAATAAAATCACATGAGAATTATATTTATAATGATATTAAGCAAAAGGAAATGCAAGGCAGTGAGTAACATTCGATTGTTTGTATTAACTTCTAGTTGATTTCGTATTTTCAGTTAAACATGTTTTCATGGATATATTGTTAGATAATATTTGTCAAATTTAAAACCTACAGAGGATATGTTTTTCATAAATTTGAAAGAACAGATAATTTTTTTCTTATATTCGTCGACACAAGTTCCAGTAATGCAACACCATATAATTCCTTATTTCTACTTGCGTAATACATATGGAATATATTTTTTTTTCAGGTTGATTCAGATTGCATAGTTCCTGGCAGTATATTTGTATTCACACTTGTGACATCAAATAAGATGGTAATTTTTGGAGAAGAGACAGCGGTTCCCACGTGCGAAAGATGAGCGTGACCCGGCTGGGAATCGAGGCTGGTCCTTAATGTTGGGATGTTAATAATCTGTCCACTGCACCACCGCGGCCTCCATCTAAAGTCCATGTCTATGTTTTACGTCACGTGGCTGCACATACAATTGAACCTCCTTGTTCATGGTGGTGTTCTATCCGCTTCATTGACGACTTTCTGCTTGTAAATGTATGCCTGCAGAAGTTCAGAAGAGAATAATTAATTATCAGTTCGGCATTCTCGCCGTGTGAGCTTTCGCAGTCATAACGAATACTACACTGNTCAGAAGAGAATAATTAATTATCAGTTCGGCATTCTCGCCGTGTGAGCTTTCGCAGTCATAACGAATACTACACTTTATTTTTTCTGATTTTGTAACTAGGAATTCTTTGGGAACTTGTTGCCAACTATATTTTTGTAAGACTATAAATAAATCAGAGTGAATTAAAAAAAACATCACCTTGTAATGTGTGAAACTAATGTTGGACATCAAGTTTATTATAAATATTGAGCAGCATACACAATTTCGTAGGTTTTCTAAAATAACGTTTTGAACGTATAGTCTATTCGCGGTCTATTCACACTTATACAACCTTTGAAAAATTACCCCATGCATACCGTGTTTGGTTGTTTCCTGAACATGTCATGTATCAAAAATATTTTATGCTTGTTTTAACATAAATGTACCGTAGTTTTTCTTACATTTAAATTTGAATATTATTTTTTTTATTCAAAAATTACATTAATTAATTTATAATAAATATGAATAAAAATAATGAGACTATAGGTGTGTTGGTAATACCTAGTAAGAAATAGTTCTTATGCAAAATAATATTACACTCATAGCGCACGAATGTGATGCGTTGTCCTTCTGGTGTAATTTTCTAGACATTGTTAATCTTAGTTTGCATGAGTTGGAGGAATATCCTGGAAGTAAAACGTTAGCAGGGCTTCAGAAAATAGTGAGAAGTAGCCGTTGATAGACAATATTAAATATTTCATATATAGACTCACAAAAAAAAATTGCAAATAGTTACTAGAGATTTGTTGGTAACAAGTAAAGAAAGTTTATACTGTGAACATGTAAATTTAGACGTAGTACTTTGCGTTCTAACTCGCATTCGCAGTAAAAAGAACGCGTTTAAAGCTTCTAGGAAACTGCTGTGGCATCTCGGTTCTGCAGGGCACAGGAGATTGAGAATTGCCAATATTGTCTCCACAATCAAATGCAAGAGAAATTTCTTTTCTTCACATGGTCCGTCTTAAGGCGGATACATTCCCGTAATTTTTTTTATTTATGGTGTTCCCACAACATATAACGCAGAGTGATATAATCGTACTGGCTGTTATAAATATTGATTTAGTTGTCTTCGGTAAGGGCAGTTCTACACGATAGTCAGTGTCTGGTATAGTAGTCATATATATATAATTCATGTATATATGCATTTATGTACCCATCTGAACGTGAAGCAGCATCCATTGGATTTACTGCCTCCAGAATATCCGCTGTATCCAGGTTATCCCCTGTACCCACAATGGCACCTGCGTGCGTGTTGGCCAGGATCAGTACCAGTTCCTGCTTCGAATTGATGATAATTCGTTTGTAGTCTTCGGCGAATTCCAGAAACATCGCTAGAGGAATGCAGACCTCGAATTTTCCTCCGGGGTATATAGGAAGACTGTAGTCATCTTCTATCCCCCAGCCTGCCACCTTGGCTGCAGACAGCTTGTTTGGCATGAGCGAGAGGTAATTTTTGATCGCGGTCGTTATGCCGACATCTCTCGTCTGGTTTACCTCTACACCGTGTAGCCAATACGTGATGCGATCGATGAGGTGGAGAATACCATTGCTCATTATTTTCGTCTATGCTGGGTTGGATCCATCTTTTTTGTCAGTAGCCCTCTGAATCGCAGGAATGTCTGACAAGGAAGAGTGCAGTTATCTTGGAGTTGGACCGCTGTCCAACATGTATGGTCCAATCAGGAATGGCTGGTATGCATGAAGTTCCACTTTCATGACACTGNAGTTGGACCGCTGTCCAACATGTATGGTCCAATCAGGAATGGCTGGTATGCATGAAGTTCCACTTTCATGACACTGTCTTCAAAAACGACCGGCTTTTCGATGTTTATAGACATTTTCGCCAAGACTGCGAAGGAAAATCTGGTTGGCATGTGTTAACACCTTGGTTACCTGCGGCGTACTGATTGCTGGTTTGATGGCATACATTATTTTATGGCCTCTGGTCACTGTAAAACTTATTCCCATCTTCTCAAATGCAAGCATAGTGCAATTTATTCGTTTCGAAAGTTCACCAACTCTCCGCACTGGTCGACGATCTTCACTACCACCTCTTGTGCTCTCTTCGCAACGATCGGAACGATGATTTCCGGTGCCACGACCAGTTTATAACCTGGAGGGACCATCTGCGAAAACTCGTTCAGTGTATTGCTTGGCCTACCATTGAGATATGTTCCACTCGCCAAATTGCAGTTTATTCGTATCACATTAACAGGCAAGATGGTTACAGTTCGCGACAATTCGTGGATTTTCCCAGCTTCGTATATGCGTGGCTCAAAGCCCAGTATCGTTCCGATGTAATACGGTTCTGTAAAGTCGATATCTTCGCTGCATCTGATGATGCTCTTCAGAGTATTAGAATAACCACGTAGTACTAATTCTGTGTTGGAAGACAGCAAATCTTTAAGAAAAGAGACTATAAATATTATTGTTCTGAAATGACAACAATACTAACATATTTTTAATATATTTTTCCCTGTACACATTACATAAACTCATTTTATACCCTTGTTCTCAGCAAATGTCCCATTAGCCAAGTGGTAAATGCCGTATGCATACCGATCCAAGTTTCTGCAGTTCGATCCCACCCTCCTCCAGACGATATTGATCTCTGAAATAGAAAAAGAAGCGCCCCTTGCAGTCAACTCTAGAACCAACATGGTGGCCGAGCAAGAGTGACACCAGTACTCCTAGCAGGCGACGAAAGAACTACTGGAAACAATATGGTGGGGTCGGACGATGATGAGTAATAGTGTGGCTGTGATACCTACCAAGATGGTGAACTGCACCGACCAACGTGGCTGCCGGCCGCACCTACCAAGAGTCTGGCCAGAAACAAGATGGCCTACAAAAGTCAAGATCAAGGACACAAGATGGCGGTATCAAAGATGGCAATGCACTGGCTACTAACANGGTATCAAAGATGGCAATGCACTGGCTACTAACATGATTGGCAAGGTCAAGGACACAATATAGCAGCTGTGAAGCATACCAAAAGGCGGACGGTGCTTCGGCGCCTCAGCCCTCAGCTCTTGTTACCTGATCGGCATAATCATACTACTTATGTTCAGATTATTTTTATTTAATAGGCGATTTTTTTTAAGGTTGATACTGTTCCTCCAATATAGGATTCTCTCTGGCTCAATTTTTACAGGAGTGTTTTTCCAGACGAACTCATATTTTATCTCTTACACCTAATATCAGTACCAAAAGGCCACCATGTGCTCCTATGCTTCCATAGGAATGAATTGTATCTACGCTACCACTCATGCAATACAATTATTGTTTATTTGTCTTTGGGTTTAACCGGAGAAGAGTTTATTATGTAATAAAACAACAGTCAGTTTGTATAAATAATAATATGTACCAATTTCGTATGCAAGAACTAGTTGTAATTTCGATTTAATCAGTAAGGGCCCGGTAACAATAGTATAAAGAAGTACATCTGCATTAGACTCGTCTATGGTAGAGATCTCAAAGGAGAAAACCATCCCTGAAGCAGGCANGTATAAAGAAGTACATCTGCATTAGACTCGTCTATGGTAGAGATCTCAAAGGAGAAAACCATCCCTGAAGCAGGCAGTTGTTGTCGGCTCCACGACTTGGCGAACGCGAGTCATGGTTATTGTCGCATGACCAGATACCCACGGTTACCTCACAGCCAGCAACAGCACAAGCACCCATGAGCTGTCTGGGAAGGTAACTGGTCGAGATCGCAATCCGAAAGTGAAGGCCGTGGCTACTTCGGTCGTCATCACGACGTTGGGGCCGAACGCCGGCAAGGGTGTTGTATTGCAGTGCGATTTAACGATACATAGATTACGACATTAATCACGATGTAATACATCTTAAATACATCAACCGTGGTTTGGTCCAAAAAATTTAGAGCTTATGGGATATTTTCCATACAGTAAAATCAAAATCCAAATATCTATACATAATATAAAACTCAACGTCTCTCTGTTTGTCTGTCTGCTAACGCGCTTATTACTCGAGAACCACGTATCCGATTTACGTGTTTTTTTTTAATCCAAAGCTATGTTCTCTGGCCAGGTTTTAGTGTACATTTTGTTACGTAAAGTAACATAAAGAATAGCAGTGACGATAATAGTGAATCAAGTCGGAAAACCGTTTGCCGGCAGCACACTCTCTTGCAATACGCTGTCTAAACCGTTAAATATGGAATAATATTATGTAGTAAAGAATTGTGTAGAATTAAAAGACCTTAAACAACTCCGCGGTAGCATATATCTATCTACAATAGAGAAATACACTGAAGAGCCAAAAAAAACTGGTACACCCACCTAATATCGTGTAGGGCCCCCGCGAGCACGCAGAAGTGCCGCAAGAAGACGTGGCATGGACTCGACTAATGTCTGAAGGTATGCAGGAGGCATTGAAATCTGCGCCAGTTTGAGAAAGGGTTCCACGTCTGTCACGTTTAATGATTCTCGTCAGTCGTCGTTTGTCCCGTTCGTTCACGATCGTTTTCCGGCCCTAACGATGTCGAAGATGTGATGTTTTACCGGATTCCCGATATTCACGGTAAACTCGTGAAATGGTCGTACGTGAAAATCCGAATTTTATCGCTGCCTCGGAGATGCTATGTCCCATGTCTCGTGCACCGACTATAACACCGCGTTCAAACTCACTAAAATCTTGATAACCTNTAATGTTATCGCTACCTCGGAGATGCTATGTCCCATGTCTCGTGCACCGACTATAACACCGCGTTCAAACTCACTAAAATCTTGATAACCTGTCATAGAAGAAGTAACCGATCTAGAAACTATGCCAGACGCTTGTTGTCTTATATAGGCGCTGCCGACCGCATCACGTTACTCTGATTGGTTCCGTAGATCTGTTATTTATATATGCATGCCTATACCAGTTTTTCTGACTCTCCAGTGTACTAATAAGCGTTTGTCAATAAATTAATACGTAAGATTCATGTTGTTTCCCCATACAGCATAGAATTCCCGCCTATATTTTAAGAGATATGAAATGTTTTGTGAAAAAGTAATTTTTCGCGAGTCGACTAACCGTACGCGGAAGTGGTGAGCCATAGTGGGGGGGAGGGGGACTTTATTAAAAAAAAACCATAACAATAATTCTGTTGTCCACGCGAGCGGAGCCGCAGGTACAGCAAGTTAAAATATTTACTGATGATTTCGCGAAGTGGGTATTTACTATTTCACTCATCCATTATATTTCTGGTATCTATATTTTCGATGCATTGTTACTGATGTGTCCGCTAATCGATCAGATATATGGTAACAATATTTGTGATTTTTCAATACTTACTTTATGGAAGCGTTATACAGCATCGAGATTTTTAAGGCTAACACGTATCCAAACTATATAAAATAGTGCATATTGTAGCAGCGAATTTTGAAATCCATTAAGGAGTGGCCATCGTGAGAGACGAGATATGTTGCCGTAAGATCAACAGTCTAAAAAAATATTCACAAAGGTTTCTGCATGGTAAAGGAAACCATTTCGCTGAGACTGTTATGTTTACCACAGCACAGTATTGCTTTAATTCAAAGAGAAGATTACAGAAACATAGGTTTGCTATTAATAAATATTTTATTTGTATGTTTTTGTTATATGACAACAATATATTCCTTTCCATCAAAAAAAAGAAACATTCACTGAGCTACTTTCGTTAAGAGTAAAGAAAAATTACTTCATATAGAAGGTGACGGTTTGTCTGTATTGAAGATTTTCTGTCATTCATTGTAGTTTTCGGTACGTGTCCGTTGTCCCGACGCAAACATTCGTTAACCAATATATTATGCAGTTACCAAACTATAACTGAGCAATAACAGTCCTTCAACGTTTAATGTTGTTCAGAATTGCAGAAGTTCTCCAAATCACTAACCTCAATTTCTCCAAAGAGGTGATATTCTGAAGCATATTGCTACCACACATAATATGCCTATAAAAAGTCATATCAAAGCAATAAGCCAGAGTGGTCGT
The DNA here is from genome assembly GCA_002778355.1 of Clitarchus hookeri. Classification (NCBI taxonomy): domain Eukaryota; kingdom Metazoa; phylum Arthropoda; class Insecta; order Phasmatodea; family Phasmatidae; genus Clitarchus; species Clitarchus hookeri. Next base: position 222,810 of record NQII01001223.1, read on the forward strand.
TATGAGAAGGCTTTTAACCTACTTACATGTTGGGGGGGGGGGATATCGTAGCCGTTATAACTGTTTCTTTTAGTGCGTATAATTTTGTAAGATTGGTTATTTCTCTTTTATAAACTAATTACAGTTGTTTTTCAGAATACAAATTTCCTTTCAAGTATAACTGATATTACCACAAAAACTTATGCTGAATTATTGTGTTGAAAATGCAAGGTTATCATAGTCATATATGGTCATACATAGTTCAAATAAACATCATGTTTGTGGCAAGCCTACCTTGAAAGAGGTTAATATTTACAGAGATTTTTATTTGCGGCAACAAATCACGTGTTGCAGCAAAGAAAGTGTTTTTACAGNAAAGAGGTTAATATTTACAGAGATTTTTATTTGCGGCAACAAATCACGTGTTGCAGCAAAGAAAGTGTTTTTACAGTCAAACCACGTGCTTACTTACCAGTAAGCGTTGTAAGTTTTAAAGCTGTTATATATAGGAACATCATTATTTGGTAATAACAGACTACGTAAATACTCTTTTTTTTTAATTCCCTGTTACAGTACTTGGTGCATGTGTTAATACCACTGAGTAAAGATATACACTAGAACGGTCATGGGATAAGGAAAAGTATGACCAGCTTATGTTAGTTCTTGGGATGATTCAGAGGTGCGCTAGTGTTCTCGACTGGGAGTAAGCAGACAGCAGACGACGCAGCAGTCAAAATACTTCGCCACCCGTGCGGTGTTGCCAGTTCTGCAGCTGGTAAAAGTAGGTAATCACCCTGGCCTCGGCACAAACATATGTTCTTTCACCTTCTTCTAAAGCGAGTCTGTCAGACGCGAGTTATCAGATTTTGTTGGAGTTGTGAATACCCAACTCATAATTTACTAGTGACGACCATGGCATATGTTTCGTTTCCGTCCTAGAATTCTGTATTTGCTGAAATTTGCAGTGATATCAACTACTATTTGCTTATATTTACCTCTGCGAAAATTAATTATCATAAATATGTAAAGGTTTTTGTTTTTAATTCTAATTTAATATTTTACTATAGTTTAGGTGTTCATGATAAAATACGAGTACTGTTAGCACTTACAATTACAAATTTCATTTTAATCATGTATGGTGCCATACATCAAAGTAGCGATTTCTTTCTGTTCTTATGTGAAAGGAAAATAACAGGACATGATTGTTCACTAGCCGAGAAAAATATGTTACATGCACGAAGGTCTACAATATGACTCAGTGTATACAGTTTGGGGTTGTGATATACTACAAAGGTGACTGTTCGTACAAATAATCAGTACGTTATATCTGTCGATTCAAGTTTCATTAAGGCTGTGTCCGAAATTAAGAATGCACTTATGTATATAAGCATACTCCACTCGGCTCGATACTTGTTACATTCCGACAGTCATACTTATTTAAATCCGTTACAGCAACTAGCCAGCTGATAATATTCTGAACAAGTATCTTCACTGAAAACAAATACTGAATCTGTGCTGGAACGCAGGCGCATAGATTTAAAATTAACGACCCATTAGGAGATGTAGCTGAAAAGCGCATGATAGTGAAAGTGTTGCTATTATTCAATCATAAACATTTGGTCAAGGAAGGAATTAATAAGTATTTGACGCAGTAAACGCTGCTATCTGTAATACATTTTTTAAATTTGTTTAAACTAGAGATAAATTGTTTTTAAACACTAATAATGGTATAAATAACAATTAATATTCAAATGTTGATATAACTTTTACACTCATCCATGCCTTGTCATGTAAAAAATTAGCAGTGTACTCACTGCCTTGCATAATAACTATAAATGCATTGCCATGCCCAATTTATAACAAATCACGAAGAAAACTGGTTATGTTTATCCACGTTCTTCCAGATCATTAAAGGTTAAAGAGTATACATTGTTAAAATATTTTCTCAGTGGCTTTTTTTCGAAAGTTAATACCTCCATATCACTCTTTAGAAAAATANGTATACATTGTTAAAATATTTTCTCAGTGGCTTTTTTTCGAAAGTTAATACCTCCATATCACTCTTTAGAAAAATAAATTTCAGTAATAACAATTATGAACTACGTATAAATAGTAGACTATGGGATGTAAGGGCGCGAGACGTACACGCATTCGTTTCCCCGTGTACTTGCGTATGTCATTTCCCGAGGCATGTACAACATTTACGTACTTAGACGAATGCGAACGCTGTATAAGTGTGTATCTCATTAAGCAGAAAAATGTATGCATACTGCGGAAAAGGACATTGACGATCACGTATAAGGCTAAACCCTAACACATGTTCATTTTAAAGCGACAATACAATAGTCTCCGTAAGATCCATGTTTACAATAATGATATACATTAGTGGTTATTGTATGAGAAGCTGGCAGATATGTGTATTTACAGTTACACGAGTGTAACACAGCACTCCATTTTATATTCTACACTGAAACCTCGAACTAATAACATTGCGAAAAACGTTGACGCTGAAGTTATTATCAGTAATGTTAACCCTAAGAACGCATGAAAACTAGACATAACAAAAAGAGTCGCAATATTCTACTTCAGGCTACATTACAAAATATAACAATTTCTACACTAAACATCAGTTGATTGCAATGAATCGGTATCAATCGCTAATATTAAAGTTAAGTTCAGCGGCAAGCCTGTTATGTTTACATATGTTCCTAACATAACATTGTATATCACAATTATATTTAAGCACATCATATTTCAAAGCCGACATTTTCTATCAAAGAAGCTTATTTTTGTGAGCATATATAATCGTGAGCATGTGCACACACGATGTTTTAATATATTTGTTATACTTAAATTACTGTTAATAACCGTTTCCCGGNTAATCGTGAGCATGTGCACACACGATGTTTTAATATATTTGTTATACTTAAATTACTGTTAATAACCGTTTCCCGGCAACAACATCGTCTGCTGTGTTCTGAGTTGTCATCACCGCACAAATTTCATTTAAAATATAAAATATAACTATTTCTTTCAACGCCTAAGGAAATCCCATCAACGCACAGCTAAGTTCCATTGGAAACCAATACATGAGGTAACACACATTCGTTCATTCTGCACACGTCTTAACCNTAATCGTGAGCATGTGCACACACGATGTTTTAATATATTTGTTATACTTAAATTACTGTTAATAACCGTTTCCCGCCAACAACATCGTCTGCTGTGTTCTGAGTTGTCATCACCGCACAAATTTCATTTAAAATATAAAATATAACTATTTCTTTCAACGCCTAAGGAAATCCCAACAACGCACAGCTAAGTTCCATTGGAAACCAATACATGAGGTAACACACATTCGTTCATTCTGCACACGTCTTAACCCATACTTGAATGCTTAAATTTTATATTGTAAACCCAGTTCTGCTTCAGACTTCGCAACTTACGCTAAATTNCGTCTTAACCCATACTTGAATGCTTAAATTTTATATTGTAAACCCAGTTCTGCTTCAGACTTCGCAACTTACGCTAAATTAAAGTGCACAGGTGTGTTTAAACGCAGTCGAATCAAAATATTTCCCTGTTCATAGTGTACAGTTGTTACCAAGAAGAACAGAAAATATTTTTAAAGATCTTCGATGTGTCAAAATTAGTTTGTGTATTCCGGAATGCTTGTCATCTCCTAGCATACAAATGGATAATGATAACAATTGACGAACAATATGTAACAGTTTGAATTATTTGTGACAGTAGGGCCTCCGTGTGTGTTAACTTTGTGGCATATTAATTTTTCTAAAAGTATTTATTTTCCTTGTGCCTCATGTTTTGTTGAATGAATAAATACTTTTTTAGTTAACGACCACTCATTTTTTGCATGACTTTACTATACAAACGAAATTTATTTTATAACATGTAAGATCATCTTATTAACAAAGAGTGTTAATTCATACAGCAAATTTGTTTTCGATTCGTTAATCGTGGGTATTTTCTCCTCTTTAATAGCATTCCCCTACCACCTAATAGTGTTAATTTTAATATGATAGTAAGATACAAGCAGCATATAGTGTATAACATTTTCAAGACAGCATCTTTTCTGATATTTAAAAATGGTTTTATGAAGTTTCCGGTGTCTAAATTCTGCGAGAGGCGTGAGGCGTTTAAGCCGGCACTACACGATACTCAATTTCTGCTCCCTTCTAACATAATCATGGGCACAACAGATAGAATACAAGTTTCTGTAGCAGAATAGAAGAAATAACGCATTAGTTCATACCCACGCTTTAACTTAAATTCTAAAAATTTTAAATGGCAGGCAAAACCACTCAAGACGAGGGGGGGGGGGGCAGATGTACAAATGCAACCAAATGTTATATGCAGGCGCTTTGTGGTGCATCCAAAAGTACGAAGATTGCTTCTTTCCCTTGAAGACTGCATTTATTTAGGTTTATATGTACGAGTACTATTAATGTATGGAACATTGTAAGAGTAACGGCACTGCTTATGTATGGAAAACATGGTACTGCATTCACATGTATGTACAACGGACATTTACACCACTCATTAAAACATTAGCAAATTATTTAAACAGGGACGTAGTCATGAATTTTCCTTTTCGGTTAGGAGGAGGGGGGGGGGAGATATTTCATGTATTTCTATTTTTGGATATAATATGAAAACTTTAATATTACAAATCAATAGTTAAAATAATATTTATAATCAATGGGCTAATATACAGGTATACAGCCACAAAATGCTATAAACAACCTTCATGTTGAAGGGGGATGACACATTACTTATATTAAAATATAATAAAAATGGTAATTTTGTTTGAAAATTTTATTTTCGAATATTTTAATTTCATTTTGGGGGAGTTATGTCCCGATATTATCCCCCCCGCCGCCCCCTTCCCCTCACGGCCTCGCCACTGTATTCTTATATGTATCTTTAATTAGCATAATAATCAATCATGCGCTTTCCATAATTTAACAAGCTTTAAAAGTTAGACGGCCAAAAGAAAGCACAATTATCATAATATTAAACTGAAGGCTTTTATGTGTGCCTGTTAACATTACTCATGCTACAAAGCTCAAATGATCTACTTTAGAAACCAATANAACTGAAGGCTTTTATGTGTGCCTGTTAACATTACTCATGCTACAAAGCTCAAATGATCTACTTTAGAAACCAATAGTTTTGATTAGAAAACAGACACATTACTCGATTGCAATGTGCTGTTACTTACGTATTATCGCTTTTAGACAAAGTGATTCTGGAAATAAATCTTTTTCTAACAATAACATAAGTTATAAACAGCAATGATATATCCCACAAAAAATTTCGTTACATGAACTCTGAAGCCTAACATTATGTGGCGCAATAGCCCATTCAGCAACGTGTGATAATGTTCATATATACATCACATAAATTCACGGTTATCGCGTATTTTATAAAGTTATCTTTATTGTTTTATTATGACCATGTGAGTAATTTGCAACGTTTCCCGTTACTTAAGCGTTTATTAAGTGTCATTTTGTATATGTATACGATTTACAGAACCCATAATATTTTCATAAACGGGCATATGCAGCATGAGTTAGTTACTCGGTTGTCTGCCATCTTGTCTGTCCTAGCTTCGTGAGTATGGCAGACATTCAGAAGACGTTCTACTGTTGCGGAGTTTGGTCTGGGAGCGACAGAGATGAAGTATGAGTGAGAAAGAGGGTAGATGTCACAGTGGCAACGCTGCCGACTTGGAGCTGTCACGAAAATGGACTAGCGCTACGTGGTGTTCATACCAAGAACTACAGATTCTCATCTGCTGGAGTGGTCAGAAACTTTAAACTAGGAAAGTCCACTCTAGGTATATTTTTGCACAATGTTAATACTACATTATTAACAAAGTTATTGGTTTCAATAATACTATAATTTAACCAGTGTAATATCATACTCCAGGGAGGAAGGACTCAATCTCCATTCCAATCAGTCAGTATAACCCCTCCCTTGGGAAATTTCTAGCTATGCCGCTGCCCTTTGGATTCACCTCTCGCTTTAAAGTGCGTCTCTCTCTTAAATTTTAGTGTGTAGTTAATCAAACCGGGTTATATTAATACGCTACAATGAAATTTAAAATTTTTTTTACGTATTTCTACACATATATGCTTATTCTTTCAACACAGCGTAACTTCTTGACTTTTGATAATCATTCGCCGTCTGGCAAAATAGCACACACTAATGAACAAGTATAGGAGATATAGTCTATCCACGGTAACTTCACACTTTTTAATAGAACCATTAAAAAATCACACCGTGTATGATGTATTTGATGGTTTCTTAAATATACCATGTATCACAAATTTTTCATATTTATGTTAGCATAAAAGTATCTTACTTTTAGTTAAGTTGAACTTTTACTTATATGTTGCATGTAAATTATAATTTTTCATGTATAAATATTGTGAAATACTCGGAGATATAATAGGTGTGTTAACAATGCCTACTACGAAATGGTTCTCATACGTAATATTTTTTAACAGACTGCACGCAAATGCGGTGCGTTGTCCCTTTGGTGTAATATTCTAAACATAGTTAAGGATGTTGAAGTGTTAAAAATTACTATGAATATTTTTTAAGTATTTTTGTATTATTCTGCTGTATTACATCAAAAAGTAGTCTGGTATAAGCAGAAAAATAATGGTAAATCAATTTTACAATTAAGTTCGTAGCTTATAGGAAACTTTAATTTATGGGATTTGCAAAAAATATTTTAAAATTTTTTATAATTTGCTTGTTTGGCTGCAATTTAAATAATTTTTTGTTGTAATTAAAATAAGACTAAAATATTCAATACAAATTCGTATAGTGATTCGACAATTATTTCATTTCATGTTTTACAATAAAATTTAAATTCAAAACAGCCAAAGGTTAAACCTTAATCGCAGGCGAACAAATTGCCACAGTTCAAAATATTTTCTTCGTGCCGTTCCCAAGCCATCAAAATACACTTCATCTCAAATCACGCAATGCGCTCGTAATACTTTTTAAAATTTGTTTGGCAAATATGTAGTTTTGAAAATCTTATAATTCATTTTAAAAACATGGTACTTTTAAACTGATTTTGCCTTTTTAAAATTTTTTTATTAATATTNAATTGTTATTAATATTGTATTTTAAAACCGTGAAATATCTTAAAAAGACAGGAAAAAATGTTTGATGTTGAAGAGCTTTAAGATAAGTTTGCATGAGGCGGAGGAATATCCTGAAAGTAGAACTGAGGCATGGCTTCGGAATAGTTTGACGTAACCATGAAATTACTATAGACAGTTGTCTCCGCGTGAGAGCAGCAAAGGCACTCGGAGCGGGCACCACTGATGCTGGAGATGGATGATAGTCAGGATAATGAAGGGGCGGGGGGGAGTCACGTGTGCCCTCGACCCATNGTTCGGAATAGTTTGACGTAACAATGAAATGACTATAGACAGTTGTCTCCGCGGATCGTGAGAGCAGCAAAGGCACTCGGAGCGGGCACCACTGATGCTGGAGATGGATGATAGTCAGGAAAATGAAGGGGGAGGGGGGAGTCACGTGTGCCCTCGACCCATTGGCCTCGGGGTCCGCGTGCGGGCACACGCGACCCGACCGACGCCACCGGGGGTCAACGCGCGCCGTCGCCCCCTCCCTGTTTCACTGGCTGCCGCTCCACCCGAGTAGCTTTCTTCGTTTTCTCTTTATCGGGCTCGCAAATGCCGGCTCTTTGAGCTGTCGGTAGACCAGTTGCGAGGCGAACTACGAACCAGTCCTCGTAACTCGCATAGGGGAAACGAAACCTTACCGAAGATTACCGAAGTCTGCCCGAAGGCAATGTTCTAAGGTCCTAAAACTTCGGCGTTAAAAAAAATTATTATACATTTAAACAAAGTGTATGTTATATTCACCGGGTATATATATACAATAAACAATCATGTAGTTTCTCTCTTTAGATATTTTATAAACTGGTATATAAATGGTGGTAACACAAAATGTTTTGAGAAGGTAACGTTCACTTCTGTTCATTCGTGCCACGTGTATTTTTCATGAGTATACGCATACAAAGAGCTGTAGTGTAGTGTTTCACTTTCACGGTTACACTTTGTGGGTGATATTAAATAACTGTGGATAAGAGAAGCGTCAATAATATTTCCCAGAAAATATAGGCCAATCACAATAAACAAACAGCTGGCGAGGTCTCTAAAAAAACTACCGACATAAAAAAGTGAGAATATGTATGTTACTCTGTGTTATACATTGGGCAGTACCGTAGAATCTACTTCGGCTTTCTTCGGCTAACAAATGAATCGGATAAGGATCTCTTAGTTATACCCTTGAGTTATAACTCTCTACTTGTATGCTCCCTGCAACGAACTAAACAAACCTAGCATCATAATATGTCTTAATAACGACTGCATTATATTTTTGACTAGCGCAGTGCACAGTTATTTCCAAGCCAAATATGTTACGTTGGCAGACTGAGAAGGTTGACAGTAATCTGAGCTTGTTGGTGTAAACATCGTCTTTGGCGAAGGGAGACACTGCTGTAGCCTCGGAAACAGCTGTCAAATAAACGCTTCGTCTTGTTCAAAAAACGTATTTTCTCCAGCGCAGCTTCTCTGGCTTTTCGTGCTGAACATGCTGTCAGGAGTTAAGCTGATATGATAAAACCAGCACAGTTATACGTAAGTTTACACGGATATTCCTAGGGGCCGAGGCGGTGTAGTGGTTAGACTACTCGCCTCCCATCACGGAAGAACAGGGTTCGATTCCCGGCGGGGTCGCTCCCGGATTTTTGCATGTGAGAATCGTGCCGGACAATGCCGCTGGTCCTGTTTGCCCCCCCCCCCCCCCNCTGCAATTCCAAAGTGTTCGGCATCTGCTCCATCTTAGAGTTGGAAGTCAGTTTGGAATTTGTCAGGTACTATCGCTGCTCTGGCGAGAGGACGGAAATTCAGAAAACTGTCGTGGCAGTCTGTGTATATGCCGAGGAGATCCAGCAGACGAAGTTTCCGTATGTGTATTTGCTCGAGAAAGTGCTGAAACGACGTAACGGATGGGCTATGTTAGGTGGTGGGGTTTCCCTGCCTGCTACAATTACTGGGTCGCAGAAGTGGACATCGAGCGGTGATATCGCCTTGGAATAGGACATCTGTATATATTTAAGGGAAAACGTGTTTCCTCATGTATTCATAAATAAATTATATTGAATAAAAAATAAATATATTTTAATTATTTTTTTAATTTTAATTTTAGTGACTCGAATTTTTAAATCGAAATATATAAATTAAAATAAGAGAGAGACACTATGTTTTGAGGGTGCCTCGTCACCAAAAGATTTGGAAATGGGAGNAAATATATAAATTAAAATAAGAGAGAGACACTATGTTTTGAGGGTGCCTCGTCACCAAAAGATTTGGAAATGGGAGACATGGTAGTTATCTGGAGGTAAATGCTAAAAATAAAATAACCAGCCCACTCAAGTGTCCAAAAATTGAACAAATATATTTTAAATGTGCAATTTAGCTGCCTACGGCAGATGTTATTAATTTGTATGGTTGGAGGGATAATTTGTTATGTAAGACCAATTATTAAATTGGGCTGAGGAAAAGAATAAGGGGTGAAAGGTATTGTTTATGATGGTGGGGATGAGCAGGGATTAGAGGGGTGTGACAATATATGTTCTTCGATATTAAAATATTGTTTCTTCGATTTGTGATGGTAGTTGGTGATAGGTGGTGGTGTTGGATAGGGTGGAGGTATGAGCAAGGAGTGTGAAGGGGTAACATATTCCTTGATGCTTGAAATATTTGTTTCTAAATTTATTGTGATTTTTTGTTATTGGGAGGGTTTTGGTTGGGGTGGTGGAGAGAGCGGCGGTAGGGCGGGGGTAACATTATATGTTCCTTGATTTTTAAAACACTTTTTTAAGTTGTACTTTTTTTGCACGTTGAGGGTACAAGTCTAGTGTGCAACGGAAGTTGCGCGCGCACAATAAATTCTGCTGTCAAAGAAAATTAAATATGCATATTTGTTATACTGACTAAGTTTACTCGTAAGAGACCCAGACAGTGAACGTAATAGGCGTATGACCTAACGCGCATGCGCGTATCGTCTAACTATATACAAACGCAAGGTACACAACATAGCACGTGGTTATATTTAAAATCGACAGAAAATCAGTTCATGTAATAANATACAAACGCAAGGTACACAACATAGCACGTGGTTATATTTAAAATCGACAGAAAATCAGTTCATGTAATAAGCATACGTAATAAAATTTTATTTTATTCACGACAAAGAAGAACAACTTCTAACGCGCGTACATAAGTGCACGCACACATTTTTTAAATATTTATTTGCAATTTTTCTCGCTTTTATAACGGGGTAGTTTTTTTGGGGGGAGGGGGTGAGGTGAGCATGGTGAGGGTTACAGGTCACTGGGAAATGGACTACCTTGGGACGTGAGAAAGGCGAGGGGAGAGATGAACAAGGCTGCCACCCATGACCTTCGCCTGTGACGTCATAGCAGGAGAGGCATCCGGAATCCAACACCTGCAGCCCTTGTCCCCGGACCTTCATAATCATACTACTGTCGCTCATACGTGCGAGACGCTCAACCAGCATTCAGTGGTTCCCTCGTCACGCTTTCCTGTGCAAATTACATCTGTAAGAGCGCTGAAAAACTAGATATTCAAGTATGACAGTGCGGTTTTACTTTTTCCTACTGCTTTAGAAAATTGCAGAGACAAGTTAAAAAAAAATGCAATTTTTTTTACCATTTTCACCAAGGTTTTTTGTGTTTGAATCTTGCTTTGAATACACTTCATATGGTAAAAACCAAACTTTACTCGTCTAGATATTTGTTTTTTTATTTTTCTGGCAAAAACGTATTCTCAGAATTTTATTTGCGGAGATAAACGTAAATGCGCAAATAAAGAATGTACAGAAAATGTTTCCGGACGACTAACTCTTAAGACGTGTTCCTGCAAGGGGTGTTTGTTGCATGTTTGAGGTCTCCGTACAGTAGTAGCAATAACAAATTTTACGGAAAAAAATTCTGCAGTAACGTTTATTATAGTTATGTGTAAGAGTTCGCTGCTATTCAGTCAGAACCGTTTTATTTATTGATTACTTAGATAAAATATCACGAAGATGCCACTTTGGCAGTGAGAATTTTTTTAACAAAACTATGTTTTCAATAAGAAACAGTTGTCTGACGTACGTGGCGTTTCTTAAAAAAATGTGTAAGAATACCTTTTTATATAAAGACGTCACGCTGAGGTAGGCGGGTCGTGTGTGCAGGCTGGCGACACCTGTGTATCCATCGTCGTAAGGCTCGGCGTCACCTGTTACGCAGAACATTTGTCGTTTTCATGTCGTAATTTCAGTTTCAGAAGTTTTATTGGAAATTTTTGATCGTAGAAAATTTACAATTTGCTAGTTGTTTGATACGTTTCTATCTAATTTTCACTCTGTGACTTTCCTGCTGATGAAAATGAAAGAAATTATTGATAAAATGTAAATATGTATTCGACTTTTTACAACAAGCAGATAACACGCATTTAAAATTACGCACAAAAATATTAAACAACTCGTAATATGTACATGCTCTACAGTTGTAAATTGTTAGTAATTTTAATAAGTCCGAAATTATCTCACGAAAACGAGGAATTTCTGCAAAACGGGTGAAGCCGAGGTTCAACGCGTTACATTCTGTTCGCGAAGTTACGCATTATAATAATCAATCCGCGACTGTTTACTTACTTTTATCTGTAGGTTTGTATTTGCCTTATTTGACTGAATATCATATAAATAAAGTTAAAATAAAGCCTACGTAAATTAAATCCAAATATTTCCATGCTCGTTATTCCTCAAACGACGATGTCCTACTTTAAATGTGGGAAGATTGTCACGACAATTACTGTGGGTTTCACCTTGAAATTACTGAACATGTTTCAAGTAGTAACTTGTTCAATCTGTTTTCCGTTACGTTACACNCTGTGGGTTTCACCTTGAAATTACTGAACATGTTTCAAGTAGTAACTTGTTCAATCTGTTTTCCGTTACGTTACATCCGTTATGTACATCGCTCCGCAATATACTGGCTGTGTAGCAAGGTAAATATTTGATATTACGTGCTTTTTATTCGACAATGTACTATTGATATTCATTACAGGATTGGGTGCACAACAGGAAACCTAATAGCCGTTTAGGAATTTTTTTATGGCTTAACTTTTCATCGTCAGCAACGGATTCATTAGAGGCGGAACTAGCTGCTCTGCTAATCAGGAAGTGATGGGAACCATTCCGATATTCTCCTGAAGCGATTTTGGAAAGCCATGGAACGGCAGCGTGGAACCGTCAATCGAAGCTGGGCCTTCAGGTAAACCAAGTGTGTGTGTTCCCCAGGCGCTACATTGCTCGCTGTTAGTGATCACTTATTTCCATGTGTATGCTTGTAGTGCGGTGACCTAGTGCTGTTATACTTCATTACCTGTCACTAACTCAACCACCTGCGTATAGTTGACGAGTAATTTATCATTCTTCTCCCCGTTGTATTCAGTGTCGACGGCCTTGGGTCTTCGTTGCCGCTGTACGCAATATCTTATCAGGCAGTTTCCTTATTGTACTTTAATGGTGCTTTCAAACCATCAATTACTCAAAGCGATGAGGAGGGGGGGGGATGAGATGTAATTGGCGCATCCTGACGTAGGAACGTGTGGCCAGGCCTAACCACAACGATTGCTGTTCCTGCGCAGTGTAATATTCTGCCTCGCTCTCGGCGATGTTGAATGGCTGCCACTTAACATAGCGACCGCCTATCAGGGAGCTCGTAAGCGGTGTGCTCAGCAAATCGGCGATATTGGTTCGGCCTCCGGTGGACACGAGTTGGGGTTCTCTCACGTGGGAAATGTGACGGACCTGTAAAAGGGTGCTGGGTTTTCTCGGAGTGTTTCCCGCCGGGACATTCCTCGTCGCTTCTTCGTTAAAATTTCTCATTTCATCTTGTGCTTCAGGGACAACTACTAACTTAGATTATCGACGTCAAATCTCCTGTGTGTGTGTGTGAGTGAGAGAGTGTGTGTGTGTGTGTGTGTGTGTGTGTGTGTAGTCATCGCCTACTAACTGTACACAGATTTTTATGGTACATCTGCATACATACTTTCATACATAAACACGTATAATCCATTCACCATTACTTCCAACTTTTCTGAAGCACTTCTAAAGTTCTACTTCCAAGGGATTCCCCCGTGTCATGCAAACAAACCTGAATCGACTGTAGAAAATTACACCAAAAAGACAGCGCACCGCATTCGTGCACACTCAGTGCAACAATATTTTTTATAAGAAATATTTCTTACTAGGTATCACCAACGCACCTATTTTCTCCCTGTTCTGTACGTATTTGTTATAAATAAAATATTATTAATTTTAAAATAAGTATAGATAGCAGTTAATTTAATAAAAAAAATACGTTATTGTATGTTTACGGAAGTAAACAAGGATTGTGATACATGACGTATTAGGAATTTTGATTCANGTACGTATTTGTTATAAATAAAATATTATTAATTTTAAAATAAGTATAGATAGCAGTTAATTTAATTAAAAAAAATACGTTATTGTATGTTTACGGAAGTAAACAAGGATTGTGATACATGACGTATTAGGAATTTTGATTCAAAAAATGCAAAGAAACTGCGAATAGACTATAATAACATACATACCTACATACATGCATACTTACATACATACATGCATACATATCTTCATGAGCGTCCATAAATGCATACATATATATAATTATATACCGACAATCGTAAGAGCATATGTACGTATATATTAACGTCTGTATGTACGTACATATGTACATTCACATGCAAAATGCATAGACATATAATATCCGCACAAAGCACCAATTATTAACCCTTTCAGTCACAGATAAATCTACAATGTTAAGCGTTGCAATGAACAAATCTTTTGTTCAGGTATGTACTGATATCCACGTGACGTTCTGCCATACATCGGAGCCAAAAAAATATATTTCCGTGCATTATCTTACTGGCAACAGCAGTTTATAAACCTACGGAATATTGTTCCAAAAGCAAATGATTTTTCCCACACCTAGGAAACCTATCTCATTGGACAGTATGTTCTACTGTGTACACTTCAGACCATTAAATCCACTTCATATGCAGCATTATACATACGGAACACTGTGACTGAAAGAGTTAACAAGGGGCGAAAGTTGGTTTATAACACCATCTTGGGCAATGTCCTTATGATTGAAGTTCGGTTGCGACCGGCTGCCTAGAGCTGTCCGGTCGTAGGATAAAGCTGTGAGCAGCACAATCAATGTGCTTGCAGAATTAACGATAGTGAGTAGCTAATAGGCCTCGACGACGCATTTGACACATATAAACATTTTTCAGAATTTGACTTAAGCCGAAAGGTTGGTCAACAGGAGTCAAGTTAGTGGTTACTTCGAAGTGCCCACCACCGAGACTATTTCGACCAAGCTGTGCGACAGAGTTGGGAGCACTGGGAACACGAGGAACATTATAAGCGTAAGAAAGTCTCTGGGTGAGCCAGAATAACCACCAGAAGAAAGGGACGTTTCACTGTTGACAGGTGCGAACTCAACCAATTCCACTTTTCACCGCCCAGAGTCATAAAGTATCGCCTGGAGTGATCTGTGTTTTCATCTGTAGTTGCATTATAAATGTACCTTACGCCGCCTTCCACTGACATCGAGACAACGGTGACATCTCCTCCAGTTTTGACGTAATTGGATGGCATTGAAGGTTAAGGAATGGAGATTCACAGATATACGTACTCGAGTATGAAGATGCAACGAACAAAGCACAAATTTGAAATTCACCATCGTTCCCCGTGAATGAGCAAAATTTTGTTCTGTTTCGAATCATCCTTCAGCTTGAGGCTTGTTTTTTTTTTTATAGCAATGAGTGTAAATATATATGATGGTTCATCGCAGGAAAAGCTGACTGTCTGCTAGGATTCAACGTACTGCTCACATGTCCGAAAGTTTTCTTTCGTTATTGACCGTCATGCGTGTATGAAGCTACTATCACATTTTATTGGGCCAACGAGGATTGTAACACCCTTAAGCAAAACGTTTATGATTGGTTTGCCAAAAACTTATCGGAGTCCAAATCCTAATCATCCGATCATAAAGTGATATAAACTAGCTTGAGTGTAATCTAAGATACGTTTACTCAAACAATTTTTGGCGATTTCCCAGTAAGTGTCTCTGTGAAAAAATAATTGAATACTTCGAAGTCTATAATTGCAATTCAAAAGCAGAAGTACGCACTCTACCACCTTCTTAAAATGTTACGAAAGTGGACGTGGGCGACGGTAGGATTAGATCCTGTCATGGACCAACGTAATACCAGTGCACAATGTCGAGTGTTTCGTCTGTATATCAACTAAGAAGCTTGGTCGAAAAACATTTCCTACCACACCCACCATATACATTGGCGAAGCTTCACACAGAGACAACGAGAGCCTTTGTAGAAGTCGTGCGAGGACATTTTACATCCAGCTGGTTCAACTTTCAGTTAATGGTTATCCAAGAGAGGTACGAAGTGATGTTGTTTGGCGCTTCTGCATGTTTGCTCTCACCGATGAAGAAGTTCATAAATAATATTGATAAATAGCACCACGCAAAATACAAAATTGCGCTGGCGTTAGGTACTGGAACTGCAGTCTGTGAGATGCGCGCCTCGCCACCGACATGAAATGTGGGTAGTTATACTGAAGTACGATATAAGTCAGGTTCTTCAAGAGGTCAAAGGCTACAGTAAACTTCACGACTAGGGTGGAGGTGGGCTCGAAACATCCTACGCACCAGGAAGTCAGAGATGCGGACGACCTCGGGACCAGACAGCACAGTGCCCACCGCCAACGTAGTCAAACAAGGCTCGAGAACAATGTGTGAGTGCAGTTGCATCGGGGAAACGTGTAATCATGTAATCTCCTCGGGCAAATACAATAGCTTGTCTGCAGAAGAAAACCCACACTTAATTTCTAGGTTCATACGGTAAATGTGAAACTGAAGCATTGCTGAAATACAGAGTATGGTCACTGTCAGAGAGAGGGGCGTTGTTACTACGAAGAAACAGCAACGTTCTAAGGAATTCTCATCAAACTGTTTAAGAGGCTAAATTCTTTTCTAAATTTTTAGTAAATTACATTTTTTCATTGTCACATTAAATAAAAGTCTAAGAAGAGTATTGCGACAATTGAGGAAAATGACTTTTCAGGGGAAAATAAAAAAATGTGTACGAATTTTTAATATATAAAGTTATATAAATCTCGAAATCATACAATTTAAGAGATTAAGACACAGGTCAAAATAATAATTATTTATGCTATTAAAATTTTGTGAAAACATTTCTTGGAAATGTGTTAGGTGTTTCGCTAGTATTTCAATTTTACTTTTGAGATCATATTTGAAGTCAAACCAGTATAATAGGAATTAAAGCCGAAGCTGGATGGCCGCAATGTTGTAACGTCAATCGAGCGCCATATTGGATCCAGGTGACTTTGGAAGTGACCTTGAGCCCGTGTCCTTGAACCCGTGCCCGTTACATTTAATAACTTGAAAATTAAAAAATCACAAAAAACCAAAAAAATCACAAACTTGAAAATAAATAAAAAATTAAAATATATAAGATACATTTTGAAAAAAAAAGAAGCACTAATTAATTACATACAGGAGGTCAAGGATACTATGGTGGGTGAAGCACATATCCTTCCAGCACGAAGACCAGTGGACAACTGATACCCCTTCCGCACATCCTTCCCTATTAATTCACTGGCCAATACGTCACACTCACTCCACCCCCACCACAAATTACTCACATTCATTTGTCCCCCTCTCCCTTCTCCACAAACCCTTAGTTAATTTTGCCAATCCTTGGCACTCTCCCAACGTCACAATAACTGAAAATTTTCATTAACAATTTAATTGTCTCAATTTTTCACTTCACCATTTTATTGATTTTACATCACACCTGCTTATCATTCGCATTTACTCGACTCCCCTCCACCTCGACCCCATCTCATAATTTTGCACCCACGTTCGCTCCACACGTCTCTTCTTTCCCACAATCATCCACAAGGGCCCCCCTCCCCATTTCACTATCGACAATAAATTTAGCTTATTCTTCGTTGGGTAATTATCGTGTTATTCCTCACTTCACCAATATAGGACGGTTATTTATTCACCCTCGCTTTATCCCCTACCCCTAACACTATTTTTTTCAGCAGTGACCACCAGAGTGTGCTAGTGTGGGGAAGTAGTTATTGTGAACAAAGTTGCCCCTCGACTCAGTTTCTAGTTCCTCGTCTTTTTAGCATTCAGACATTTATGTTCGGATATTCCATTACATCAGAGCGCAGGGTATTACCGGGCTTGTTCATAACATTCATATATTTTCTCACGAAATTAAAAATTTGTTAAAATATGAAGTATCGGTAAGGACCAGCTATTCTCTGAAGGAATATGTAACCTCATAAAATACGTGACTGGAAATTTTCGTTTGCAATCTCCTATGTGCTCTAACTAAAGGGCCCCCTTGCAGAAACGGGGAAAAAAACATAGGGCAGCAGAAGAGATTACTCAAATTAGAAGGCCGACTCCAACTAACGAAAATATGAAAATATGGACACCCAGAACACCAGCGAAAACTGGCCGCAGGCCCGTTATGTGGCAAGGACGTCTTCCACGACACAGAGTAGGAGGGGGCAACCTCTATGCTGTGATTAGTGTAGTCGACTCCTACCACGAACACGCATCAAGGGTCATTCCATCAGCAGATATATCCACACAGGGGGCAACCTCAAGGCTGGCCCAATGTTACACCTCTGCTTCGCCCCCCAACACGATGAGCAATGTTAACCCCTCACCAGTGGGTGCATCAATATGTTTTAGCAAATGGGAATCATGCTGGGCGATGCTGCCTCTGGCTGGCAGGATTTCTCGTAGAAAGCTCATTTCCCTTGCCCTCGCAATCTGGCGCCATGCCCTATTCGCGGCGGGACAAGGTATCTCGGGGTACTATTTGTCACTTCACGCACTAAGCTGTGAAAAACTTCTATCCTTGCTACAACACATGCCATATTTTCTCAATACAAACGATATTTCATTGGGAAAAGTTAACTCGCATTAAGTCTACTTGCTGATCGGTGCTCGCCTGCCATCACAAGCCTACACGCAGCATCGCGCATACCGGCAGCACGCCTGCAGTGGCCGGCTCATGGTCCTGACAACTCTGCTGTTGGCCCACCGGCACGGCGAGACATGTTTGATCCCAGGAGAGAGCGCCAGCATATTTAAGCACGTGAGAATCGTGCCGAGTGACACTGCTGCTGGCTGGCACGTTTCCTTGGAGAAGTTATGTTTCACTCCCCCTTGCATTCTGGCTCGATTCCATCTGCTTTTCGTTTCACCCTCATTGGTTCTCAACACTTCTATGTAAACAATTACTCAAAACGAAACCAAAAAAAAAATTAAAAATGGAACCTCACGCCTTAAAAATACTTAAAAAAAAACATTCTTCAAAAATATTCCCTAGAAATAATAACACAAAAAACTTAGGGATTTTGCCGTCGGCCACCGACTCTTCCTGCAACACTGTATATTTTCTAGGTCCCACCAATTCATTGCAGCTCAATCCACACCTCCTCTAACTCTTCGCAATTCTGAAATTCACACCTCTTCAGTACACCCAAATCTCTGCCGTTATATAAATACAAATTTCTGTTGTTGTTTTTTGTGATGAAGTAGTAATTTTTTTGCCGGAAACCAACATTGTTTCGCTTATTCTACTGTGAGAAAGTATTTCATTGAGGGATATAATTACAAGCTCTTCTAGCCCAAACACAGGTAACACCGCCCATGTAAGACTCGGTGCTAACTATTTTGTTATAATTTATTCTCTAATCACGTGGCGACAGCGCCGTAAGCGCGATTAGTAGCTTACTGGCGCGAACGCATCACGTTTGAGACAATGTATCGACACAGTGACTCATGCACTCAGAGATATATATCGACCCTGGAAATTATCAGCGAAGTACATTCCAGCTGGTATATTCCGTATAGTCGCTCTGTCTAGCATGGGCGATAAGGTTGGAGCGGACGGCACGACTAGTGTGAGTGGCGTCGACATGGAGTTCGGTATCGTCGATATGGTTGGCATGCCTGACGCTGTACGAACTACCATTTCCACCGCGCCAGTTAAAACATCCCCTTCGCTCCTCATTCATCACCAGAAATAATGTAGATCTTGTACTATAAAATAAATCAGCTGCAATAAATGTAACACCTCTTCCCCACGTATACAAAAATTGTGAATTCCCCTTTGTGAAGAACCATATCCAGCATTCCAGAGAAATGTTTATTGCGATATTTAAAAAAAATCAATTTATATATTGGGAGGGGGCGGGGCAAACGGCGTGAGTTCCCCTCGAAAACCTACCAGCCAGCGGCATTGTCCGGCACGATTCCCATGTGCCACATTCCCCAGTAGGGATCGAACCCGGAAGTCGACACTCAGCCACTGCGTTAGTGCGGCCCCTGTGCTTATGCGAGGGCCTCACCTTGATTTCCTGTTTTTTCTCGTCTATCCCCCCACCAACACAGGCCATTTATCTGAACTGAGTGTTGCGAAAGTGCGGATTGTTTAGAAAAAATGAGGAAATATTTGTTTGCTTTTTGGCTACTCCTCTTGTAATAGATCTCGATATATGTGGATTTTTTTTATATAACGGTTGGGATCTCAATGCATTTTACGGGTGAGTGTGTGATTGGATTCTCGAATTAGAAAAAAAACGTTTTGGCTCTTTGACTTATATGTATGTTTGGATTGCTTTCATAGCCGCTTGAATCTAAAATGGTTGAAATTGTATGATATTATGGTCTGTCGGTATGGCTTGCGTGTACAGTTGGGTTTCATTAATGACTGGTACACCCCAATGGTGTACTCATCATAGGTCATATCGGTATGACCTGACTGTACAATTGGTTTTGCTTGTGTAGCTATTACGACTTTTTGGAGTTATCTATCAATATTAAATGATAGTATGGTTAGTTCGATGGTAGTTTTATCTAGAATTTTTTTTATAGTGCTTCCCTACTGCATGGTTGATATATTCGGTTAGGCTGATTTTATGGTAAGTATAGCTGTTATGTCTATATGGTATTAACTGATTGCATGTTCAGTTTGTTTGATGTTATGACAAGAGTTAAGCTTCAATGGTGTGGGCAGAATGGATTAATGGTATTATTAGTTTGTATGAGTGGAATGGTTTGATCGGATATTTAGTTAGTATAGGAGGCGACAGAACCCTTGGATTGTATGGTTGTTTAGTATGATTGGATTGTATGGTTGTTTAGTATGATTGGATGGTATGATAAATTGGTATGGTACCTGAGAACTAAGTCTGTATGGGTGTTGTAGATGGTTAAATTTATGGTACTGATATTATGATACCATGGTTTGAATTTATTATTGAAATATTGGGCTGGCTGGACTGAAGGACATATATATAACGGGTGAGGTTGCATGGAATGGCAGCCTATATGGTATTCAATATATTTGGCTGTTATTATTGATCAGTATGTCCGAGGTTTGTGTTTGATTTTATCTGTATCGCGTTAGTAGCATTATTGAGGTATGCTTGAGTTAGATCAGATGACATCTTTGTATTGTATGCTATATTATTTTTCGGTATTAGTATATACGCTTGGATTCATTTTGATATGAATGGCGTGGTTATATGGTATGATAGTCGCTGTGGTTGGCAGATATACTTGGATGAAATGTTGGGAAGCTAGTGTTATGGTGAAAGGTATGACCTTTGTGGTACTCAGTGAGACTGGGGCTATCAATAAAATTATTTGGTATGCTGGAATTATGGTCACTGGTAGGTTATGTCAGTGGAGTTATTGGTATGGGTGGCTGGTATAATTGAATGGTTTTTTGGTTGATATAGTGGTTTATTTTGTTGTTTGATATGCTGGAGGGATGATAACTACTATGTTTCTGTCGGTGTGGTTAATAGTATGAATGGCTGGTATAATCGACTGGTTTGTTGGTGTTGATATGTTTGACATGGTATGGGTTTATGGTTGGTATTGTTTGTCAGTTGGTATGAGTAGTACGAAATTAGTAGTTGGCATGGTATGCTTTAGTATTGCATGTTTATAATATTGTTTTTGAGTGTTGCGTGACTGAAGTATACAGTGTTATGTTTGGTACGGTATTGCTGGTCGGTAGTGTTACTGGTATTATGGATTGGTTTGCTGGAGTTATGGTGGTCGGCATGGTTATTTATGTGGGTGGTTGGCATAAACAGCAGGTTTATTTGTATGGTTTGTTGGTTGTTATGTTTGGTTGGCATTGTGCCTTGGATATTTGACAGGTTCTGCTGCTAATGATGCTATTTCAGACATGTTAGAGTTATGAAATTTTGTATATTATAGCTGGTGTGGTTTGTATTGTACGTTGGGTAGTATGTTGCGATGTATATTGTTTTGGTAAGACTTGTGTTGACTGAAAGATTGAGAAGTGCTTGGGTTACAATGGGTGGTATAAGTGTCAATTTTATGTGGTGTCTGTCGTTAGAGTAAATGGAATAGGTGTTAATTTATGGGCTGGTCTCAACTGTATAGTTGCTAAATAAACTCGAGCTATGATGGATGGTTTTGTTGAGGTGTGTGTTAGGTGGTATGACTGAGTTTTTCTTGGTTTTATAGGAAATTGTATGGCTGGTGTCAGTTCGTAAGGATAATTTTACAAATGGTAGGATTTTTTTTTTTTTGTTGTTGGTTTGTCTGGGCTGTATAGTTGATTGGTGCACTTGGGCTATGATTGATGGCATGGTTTATATGTTGGAGGTTATGTTTTCCTGTATATTTGTCTGGCTATTGTCGGTGTATGTCAAATGGTTTGGACCATATGTGTGTGGGTTGACGAGTCCTGTACTGCTAAGAAATGTTCGAGTTAAAGCGGTTGGTATGTGCGGTCAGTGTATTTGTCCGGTGTCAGTCGGTATGGTGGAGGGTATATGAATGAGTTGATTGTGTCGCCGTGTTATAAATGGCACTGTGTGTTATGGACTGTACGTTTGCTAGGTATGGCTGTTGTATTTTTGAGAAGTATTTGGTGATATGGAGACTAGACTAGGTGGCCTAGACAGAGCAGATGGAATGAGTGTTAGGTTATGGGCTGGTCTCAACTTGATAGTTGTTTGGTACACTTGTGATATGGTGGATAGTATGGACAGTGAGTTGGGAAGTATTTTTGATTACAAATGACCAAATTTTTATTAGGTTATATGAAATAGTATGGTTGGTTGGTACATTGGGTGGTCTGGTATCAGTCGGTTACGTTGGTTTAACAGATTATAGGAATGTTTGTGTGCTGGTCTGGAATGTATGGTTGCTTGGGTAGATGTTGGTTTTTAGTATTTTTGTGTGATACGGTGACTAATAAATGTTTCTTTTGCCGGTTGGTATCGGTGGGCCGTGCGTAAATTGTTTTCGATAAGGCTGGCATGGACTGGAAGGCCGAGGCAAGGTTGCATTATACTGAGTGGAGATTATATTTCAACTGGTGTATGAAGAGCAGATTGTATGAACTGTAGGTATGATAGTGTTGTGGGTTCGTTTATACTGTATAGTCGCTTAGTACATTTGAGTTATAGTGAACGGTATGGGTGGTGGGTACATTTTTCTTGATGTCGGCTGGTAATGAAGATGGCATGCATGAGTTACAGTGGCTGGAATGGTACCTGTGTGCGGGTATATAAGCGGCTGGGTTTCAGTTAGAGAGGTTAATTTGACAGTGTCAGTCGTGAAAGACACTTCGTCCCAGCTCGTGTAAGCAACTGCTGACATGTGTCGCTGCTCCAGTTAAAGTAGCAATGTCTGTGATTGGCCCAGCACCATCGGGATCTTCCGATGAGGCACAGGCAGCACCAACACCAATATCGTCTTCTTCAGGCATGGCCTCATATGCCCCATAGACACCTTTAGGCTTGACAACGATAGTGGCATCGACTTCTTCGGATATAACACCTACAGCATTGCTGCCATAGATGACATCGCCAACGCTCCATTGCTTTTATTGTAGCCAGATATTTGCGTACAGCCAAGGTGCAAGGAAGCATGAAAGAGCCACTTGTGTGAATTTACCTTCCTGTACTATGCGCGATACATCAAGTGCAAGTGTCTGTTCAAACATGGCGATAAGGTGAAGAGACATAAGAAGAACCGTAAAGGCAGCATTTCCACAGCTAAGAACCGGCCTGTACTAGCACTTGGTGAAACCACGTCAAATATGTTCTACTTAAAACAATCAGCATTCAAGGGTACTATAAAAGATTATGCAATTGGAA
Organism: Clitarchus hookeri; assembly: GCA_002778355.1. Classification (NCBI taxonomy): domain Eukaryota; kingdom Metazoa; phylum Arthropoda; class Insecta; order Phasmatodea; family Phasmatidae; genus Clitarchus; species Clitarchus hookeri. The sequence continues at coordinate 246,246 of NQII01001223.1, forward strand.
ATAATTTAGTTGGTACGAAATAAATGTGTACATTACTTGACCACATTAAGCAAATGATAATCAATCAACTATCAGAAGAAGTTGAAGAAGGTCCCATAAAATATAATGTTCGTCTGCAGTGTATCTACGAAAAGCCACACACTTTGGATGAAGCCATCAGTCGACGAGCATCTAAAACTGCTAATGAAGTATTGTACAATATTGATATAATTTAAGAGGCTGTAGAGACCTTTGAAGAAATTTTTTTGGCGTGAAGAAGAATAATATATGATCAGATGTTTTGCTTGGACGTTTGCTAGCATTGATGGTCTTGAGCCGTGTATGCGCACATTATATTAATTATGTGAAATGTAAGCATTTTTCTGGAAAAACACTACGTATATGGTATAGATAATGTTAGTATTCTGTTTGTATTGTTGTGGCCTGAATTGTATGAAATAGGTATCATTTAAATGAAAAAAAATACATATTTTATTTCTCACTGGTGCTGTACCCTGTCCTAGCATCCCTACTTCTCTGTTCTATGGAATAAAATAGGCATGTTTTTCAGATCTGCCACTACATCATAGTACTCTAAGTGAACATGATAGAAAAACAAATGAAATTATGTGGGAAAAATATTATTTGAAAGTTAGTAGTTATCAATGATATGGTAACAAAGGTATATGTTTAAATGAAGTGCACAAAAAATGAGAGTGAATTAATATTGTAATACATTCAATGCAGGTTGTATGCAACAGACTTGGAAGTATTCTTTTGAAGTGGCAAAAATTTTACTCTAGGAATTGGAAGTAGGACTCAGGTCGAGCCGGGCATGTCCGGACCTGGTTCAGTGAAGTAAATGATGAAGAGAGGTCCTGCATTATTTTTACACGACTGGTCCTGTTATAAAACACAACAGTAAACATATAAGATTTATAAACGTATATAATAGTAAACATAAATGATAAACTGAATAGAGGAATTTGTTGGTTAAAGGTCAATGCCATATTACATAATCAAAGGCTGGTGGAAGTAATGCAATCCAAGATGGCTATGGAAACGAGATAGTAGTAGTGATGTAACCTGATATGCCGGTAATAATATCCAATATGGCTGCCTACGGAATGTAATAAACGAGGTCATCAGCAGACGAAACATGATGGTGGTTCGAGCGAGTTGAGTACAAGTGTCGGAAAGAGTAATCAGCATGATACTTAATCGAAGTGGAATGACAGAGCATCAATAAAATGTATGATGGTGGGTGGATCACAGGCGACAAAATCGCAGTGACTAAATCAAGAAGGAATGATACAGAGTGAAAGAAAGGTAACTAAATAAAAAATCATTAACCCCAAGATGGTGGACATGGAATGACAGAGCATGAAAGAAAGGTGTTGTCGACAGCTCGCCTTATGGATTAGACAAATGAAATTCCCAGGGGGCTGACATGGAATGACCGAGCATAAGTAATTAGGAAATAAGATGTCGGGGTCGAACGAAAGTGTGTTATTTGGAAACAAGATGGCGGCCAGAACCGAAGCGTAACTCTTGGCCCAGAAAAAAGGCGTGGTTTTGAGGTAAAATTAAACTTTTTTTTTGTGTAAAAGCTATCCCCCCATATTGGATGAAAGAGGCCTTGGAGACATCGTCTTTGCACATAGGAAATGTGTCCTTTTGAATTGTAAAAACTGACATTTTGAGGAAAAAAGAGCAATTTTGAAGGAAAAAGTGACGATTTCGAAAGAAACTGGCCGAGTTTGAAGGGAGAAAGGCAAATTCTAAGAGAAAAAGAGAAATTTTCCGGTCGGAGCCGGAATCATCTGCTTATTCCCTATGCAGTATCCCCTGTTTACACCTATCATTATTTATTAATTACGTAAACGATTTTCAATAAATAAAGGTATCAATTTTACTTTATCTGATAACATGGATTAAGTAATTTTAAATGCACAAGTAACGTGTTTTTTTAATTACCTGCCTCGTTATATCTTATTTTACATGTTATATCTCTAATTTTCGAACATTTTACGCTTGAAATATTTATAGCAATTTATTTTCATGACAGTGGGGTTTAATATTATTGTTTTATGTATGCGCCGTATCGCTATTACAATATAACGATTTTAACTCAACCCTTGTGTGCCGGAGTACCTACTGTGTACATTACATAATTACAGCTACAATCTTCAGTCATTTTGTACAGTACTACAGCAAAGAATAATTATTCGAAATTAAAATCACTATTTCGTTTATCCTGTCATTAGTACAAATAAATATCTCATATTTCCTCCCCCTGAAGGCAAACGTTAATCCTTTATGTGCAGTGAGCTTTTTCTCAAAACCTAACATCAAATGAGACACTGGACTAGAAATTATAATGAAAACCCCCTAATAAACAGTTTTGAATGAGAATTTCCTGTTCAAAATTAGACATACATTGAATGGTCTTATCGCTAATGCCTACTTTCGCCCACTACTTCACGAACATGGTCACTTAACAATCGCTACGTAATTACTGGCTGTCGATTACCGCAATAATGCCACGGACGTCACCAGATAATATCGCGAGCCAGCGGGCACAATGTTGTCGGTTGAAACACGTAGTTAACATGTGCGACAGGTCGTGGCAAAATAAACGACCATTGCGGTTTTCCTCAAGTTGAGGTTCCGCGATGACGTCACAGGGGGGCGGAGCAGTAGTAGTGCGCGCGTACCCGCGGTTACGCGCAGTTGACCTTGCAGACAACGGCGGGAACAAACCTCGCGTCGTTTGGTCGTGCCGCAACCCGCAACACGAAATGTCAACTGCGCTGGCAGAGGTTGTCTTCAGTCCGCTATCTCGGAAAATATCGGTCAAGCCTGTCGATCATCCCGCTATCTCGGAAAATACTTGTTAAGCCTGTCGATCATCCCGCTATCTCGGAAAATACTTGTTAAGCCTGTCGATCATCCCGCTATCTCGGAAAATACTTGTTAAGCCTGTCGATCATCCCGCTATCTCGGAAAATACTTGTTAAGCCTGTCGATCATCCCGCTATCTCGGAAAATACTTGTTAAGCCTGTCGATCATCCCGCTATCTCGGAAAATACTTGTTAAGCCTGTCGATCATCCCGCTATCTCGGAAAATACTTGTTAAGCCTGTCGATCATCCATCAATTTCACCGAGTCCCTAGCCTGGTAAGCTTACGTGATTTAAAAAGAAAAGAATAAAATTAATTTGTATTTATTATTATGCAACGGAATAGTTTCCGTGTGCAAGACCCAGGAGCGCATCACATACCCTATCGCATATAATGCCCTAATTACGTAAATAGCACGAAATCGTCTCATTGGAACTCACCTCTGTAAAATATTGAGCTGCCGTCGTGCATTTTATAGTGTAGTAACAAATATAAAGGTTGTGCGGCGCATTGATTTACAGTTTTAAATATCCCATAGGCCTGCCGGTATTTCCTCACCTAGGAACAATGTTGAAACAGCCACATAATAAGTTTCTAAATTGACATAAAACAAACACAGAGATTGGAAGCTAGGCCTTTGAACGTGAAGTGTAGACATCAGATATATATTAAGCAGTTATATAGGAAGGGGCGAAGTTCGATCGATAAACTTCTTGGGTTGATTCCTTACGGAAAATCAAGTAGGAAATATACAGAACACTTTCCACCTAAATTTAATGTTAATGGAGAAGTTAGCGCTTAAATAACAAGATTTTAAACCGTATTTTTGAAAAAATTCGTAAAAGAAATGAAATGAAATTACAATTCTCTGAACATCGTTTTCTGTTATCATGATCTTCAACCTAAGAGGAAAATCACATTGATACTTCCCTCCACAATGAAAATAATAAGTATCGCTACCGTACTATTGCAGACACCGTTTTTACCGTCAGGAAATATCGACGCTTGATGCAGGTTTATTGAGCAGTATGACCTCTTCTTGCAACTGCCCACGACTCGCCGTTTTCGTGCTCAACAAACACAAAACTTTTGGCGGCGGCAATGTAGTTGGAGGCGCGTAGGCAGTGCCAACATATCCTGCAGGGAATCACACTCTGACTGTAGCCAGAAACAAACAGGCAGCTTCAGCACTGTAAGCTTATTCATGTGTGGCGCATGTTGCTTACAGTAAATGTTAAAAATGTCGTAATGCCTTTATCTGTGCCATGAGTACAGCAGCATGCCATAGACATAAGGAGATAGTATTACCTACGTGCTAGGTGCTGTACCTGTGCATCTGAAGATTTGTATACGGTTTACGCATAAACAATGGCTCCTGATCAGTTCAAATACGGAGTATCATTTTCGTGAATTAGGTCACACTGTCCAATAAAATAGCATCAAACATTCATAATTCTCAAGGGTTAAATAGTTGTAAACTATAAGAGGGTGTGGTCTTTAAACGAATAGTGCAGTGGGGGTGAATTACTAGATTGAGATGTTTGGACATTCGTCATTGCGATGCAGGTATCTGTCATGTCTTCAGGCAGCGGCACACAGGTTCCGAGAACACAGGTGCGACTAAGACGGGGACAGATAGCAGTTCCCGAAGCAATGCATTCTGTTTGTTTTGGAAAAACTACTGTGTTTGTGCGAGTTTCTTCGTTGTGTTTGTTAGCCAATGTTGTCATATTTGTGCAAGTAGATAGCTAGCCTGTGTTGTCTTCGATGTGTTGTCGGTTAGTCGTCTATAGTTTATCGTTTGCATATACAGCATATTAGTCTTCTGCATTTAGCTTGCTGTCCTGTTTTATTTGACTCGATTCCTTCATGGAATTTTCTGGCTATGTATAAACATATATATTCTTCACTACAGCATACCTGGCTAGCATTCTGTCGTGTCCGGTAAAACTGCTGTGTATGAGTGTGTTTCCTTGCTGTGTTGTCCCAATTTGTTCCTACATATTTGGTCAGTGTTGTCCTAATTTTTTCAAGCATGTTTCTAACCTGTAGGCCCCCTATCTGTTGGTCGGGTATATATATATATATATATGTATTTCTTGTAACTAGTTGCTGTCCTGTTTTTTGCTCTATTCCGTATTGGAATTTTCCAGTGTTGCATAAATATATTTGTTTTCTAGTACATAGGTTACTTTAATTATAAGAAAAAAAGGGGGGGGTTTAAGTGTGGTTTCATTCTAAGGCACAAATTCCCGATAAAAAAAAACAATGTTCGAAATACTGTGACATACTTCTATTTAGTTTCCAATTAATTGTAAAAATACAGTTTAAATCCTTAATTTTCAGGTTTTCATATATCATTTAATATTCTGATTAGGTAGAAGGTGCCTTATATATTTTGCAATTCATTTTGCATAAGTATTCACCTCACAAAGATTGTTGGTTGAATTCCAACACATTCTTGTCTTAGTTACACTACAACAGAAGAGCTAATTTATGTTGTTTAAAGAAGTGAAATTTTGCATACTGAATATGTTGTACTTCATTTTGTTTATCACATATATTTTTAATTAAACTGCCGGTTTATAAAAACAGCTCACCACAAACCACAAATAAACCCCGCGAAAACCACGAAACTATGTGAACAGCGAGGGTACGGGCTGGTATGCCCATTACTTATTGTTTGTGAGTTTGCATTTGATCGTAGACCTGGCAGTGGAGCCGCTGGAACCTACCAGGAGCCGCTCGGAGACACTAGCGTGTAGTCCAAGCCGCATTAACGCAACAAACACCTGGCAGTACCAAGCAAGCATACAGGCAGAAGAGATATGCCTGGAAGACGCCAAAGACGTTGCTCTATGCAACTTAAAGACTTAGAGAGAAGACTCGTGATAGGGCTGAAAACCGCAGGGTGGCCGTATCGCCTTAGGCCTACAGCCCACCATGTGGATCGTTCGGAGCATGCTGTCCGATTCTGTTGGAAGCAGAGAATACGTGAAGGCACCCACACACCGAGGACTAGCTCAGAGACGGACGAAGTCAACTACCAGTCTAGAGGATCGGCGGATCGTGCTGCAGGCGTGGAGGGATCCCAGGGTGACTCGGCCCACGATACTGGCCAGTGCTGGGGCCCCTGTGTGTCCACGAGAAATTTCTTAACGCCTCGCGGAGGTGAATCTGCTATCTAAGCACCCATTATGTATGCTGCCGCCAAATCTGAAATAGCGGTGGCTCTGTTTGTAGGGGTGCTGGGCCAGAGCGATGTGGCAGTGTGCGGTGTTTAGTGATGAGCACCGCTTCGTTATGGGGACTGATGATCATCGCATCATCGTGCTCGGGCATGGGGGTCCCTGGTGAACTACGCAATCCCACTCTTGCTTTCGAGCTGCACACTTCTCATACTGCAGGCATTTTGGTCTAGGAGCCGTAGCCTACCATAGCCAATCAGCTCTCCCCGTGTTAAGTGTAACATCGACTGTCCAGCGGTAGGTAGATGAGGTCCTGTGCTTCTTTCTCCCCTCATTTCTGGCGAGGATTCCAGGTACGATATTCCAACGAGATAACGCCCAAACGCACGTGACACGAGTCGCCAGGACTGCCTCTGCCATCTCAAAACACTACCGTGGCCTGTCCGTTCCCCTGACATGCCCCCACTCGAAAATGTGTAGGAGCAGTTGAAACGCCAGCTGCTACCGTGCTACCGTATCCGGGATTTTTAGCACACTGTCCAACAATTGTGGACCTCTCGGTCTCAGGACAATGTCTGGCGTTTGCTGGACTCCATGCCTGACAGTGTTGCAACGTGTATCGTAGTGCGAGGGGGCGTGGCGTAGTATTGAAGATTACCGGATGGCGTAACACGGAGTAAAAAAATGTAATTCTTCTGCTGCTATATTTTTGTGATCATGTGTATTACTCATCTTTAACACCACCTCTACAAAGTTTCAGTACCATCCTATGCATAAATTTGTGTGCTCTATTTCTATTGTCCAGCAGTGTATTTCAAATGCTAAATAATATATGGGTACAACTTACTCGCGATATTGATATCACTAATAATAATCTTTATTTCGTTAGGCAGATTATTTGGTTACACACTTAAATGGAGGGAACGTTTGGTAGTAGTTAATTTTTCAGCAATGGATATAGTATGTATTATTTAAAAACGGGACACTTTTACATAACAAGAGGTATATCTCCTCTCACATTCTAAGGCATGATATATAGCAATTTTCTTATTACATGAGTGTTCCTGGCGCAGTTGGTTATGCTAGAATGGGTAAATAAGTTTCTTATGATTTTTATTTCAGACAGATTTTGACATTAAATGGAAACACTTCTGATTTCAGAAGTTCAACACATCACAATCCTTGTAGCTGAATTGGAGCGGATCTTCAATTTGAGGGCATCCCCAAAACAATTAATTGTTCACCCCTATGCCGCGGCCTGGACAGGTATATAATAAATAGCAACATGGATAACAGAAAGGATTTTAAGAAAAATTATATTCTGCTTGTTAAAAATACAGCTGTTTTGTCTGGAGTCTAATTGGAGGTCGGATTTCCAATTCTGCGTGTACGTCGCTTATCTACGATTCGTACTCGGTACCTCGTGATCCAAAGTTAACACTTCACCACTTTCGGCTACGAAACTCGCATTCGTACTGAATAACTGAGCGGGCATTAGACGGGACGTGAGTATAAAGCCACTCGAGGAAATATGACCCGCAGCCGGCAGGAATCTAAGCATTGACCTTCCGAGCACAGGGCTCGTCATGTCACCGCCAATTAAGACCAGTAAAGCTCATTTACACAGCGTGCTGGCGAAACTTCGGTACCGAGCTCAAGGCGAACTAGACCTACCGACGTCTAGCTACGGCAGTGCTGAAGAGGAGACGGGGCGCGCCATCGCAGTTGCTAGAGTACTCGCCTGCCACCGAGGCGATTGGGTTCGAATCCCGGCAAGGCGGCCGCTCCCGGATTTTCATACGTGGCAATCGTACCGGATGATGCCGCTTGTCGGTGGGTTATCTTAGGGATCTCCCGTTTCCCTCGCCCTTTTCGTTCCGGAGCTGCTCCACGCTCACCTCGCTTCACTCTCATCGACTATCAAGACCCCGACGTCAAGAGTCGCCCAGATCTCTCCACTGTGCAGAAGCGGAAAAGTATTTAAATTTGGAGGTCGAGGCCAAAAACGAGAATAGCAATATATATATATATATATATATATATATATATAAACGTTCGTATGACTTTACGTCTCCTAGAGAGCAGCGAGATAAAAGAGAGAGACGGGCCACAACGAAATTGAATCAAATTGAGAAGGAATGGTCCATTGTCATTGATAACTTTCACGGAAACAACATTGGCCGGACGTGTATTCGAACCCGGGATCACCTGAGTACCAGTCCAAAATTTTGCTACTACATCATCTTTCTCGGTACTGAGAAATATAGATGTAAACATTGGTTCTGTTCAGTTTAAACCCTCTGTATTATTTTTTTAATCTGAGTGATATTTTACCACATAATACACGCACGTTCTTTGACTTATTTTTGTTAACTCTTGACCTGTCAAAGTTTAAACCGTTCTATCAACGTGTCCATGTTTGCGGACGCGTTGCAAATGAATTATGTTTATGAACAGTGCTGCACACAGCAAGGCATCGATGTCGAGGGTTTTTGTTATGGCTCATCTGTTTTGTGGAATTTTATAAATCTCTTCGACATCAGTTGGTAAATGCCAATATCATCGAGCACAGAGCTAGTTGGTCACCGGTTGCAAGAAAAATGCTTAATGCAAGAATAGCTCATGTAGTCCATTCACGGTTACTTCAAACTTTTCTAAAGCCCTGCTTAATTTCTACTTCCACAATATCCATCCGTCTCATGCTAACAAAGCATAACTATTACTAGAAAATTACACCAGAGGCACAATGCACCGCATTATTGCGCGCTCAGTTATATAATACTTTGCATAATAACTATTTCTTACTTAGTATTACCAACACACCTATTTTCTCCCTGTTTTTATTCATGTTTAATATATATGTAACATATTGTAATTTATAAATAAAATATAAGTAAAATTTTAATTTTATAAGAAATAAGGTATTTTATATTGTTACAAATATAAAATGTGTGCGATGCATGTCATACTCAGGAAACAACCAACCACGTCATTCATGGGGTGATTTTTCAAAGGTTTAATTCAAAAAGTGTGAAGAAACTGTGTATGGACTATACCAAAAAATTACGTGGTTGCAACACCTGAACTTAGAAATGAATGTGACCAAGCGGGTTAGTTGGCTTTCCGCGTGTTAGGTCTCTGCGCCACGTGTAGCGCACCGGATGTTACCTCGCCTGTAGGATTATGCCTGGGTACTCCCATTTCCTTCCCCGTCTTCGTTCCATCGCTGAGCCAACTCTATCTCGTCTCAAGCCACGCGTCACTTAAGCAGGCTGAGGACGGCAAGTCTGTCCCTCGGGTTGAAACAGCTGATACGATCTCGAGCTAGCCTCTTTTCATACAATTTGTTACTGTCTCGGGCCGATGATATATGTATTCTATCATTTTCATTTCGTTGTTTTGTATGTAACTATAAGAAGCTTCGCTGCCAGTATTAATCGTGTCTCTTTATATAATCTTACTCCCTTCTCGAAATATTACATGCCATATCACTGTATTCCTTGTGTAGGAAACGTACTGTACTATGAAGTATTGTCCTCGATGTATTTTAAAATATTGAACAATATTAGCGTAATAAAATTAACGGCAAGCAACTTTAACACCTCAGAGTTTTACAGTAGTGAAGAGCTTGAAAAAACAATACAGTCTCTCGTCTCAGTAACAATAGTTGTAAAATAATGAGTTAGGTATTCGGTCTGGTCCGCTGTAAGTTGTGGAGAATTGGAGGGGGGAGGGCACATCATGATAGTCTAGTCACATAAAACATTGACCAGCTAAACATTTTGATGAAAATATTAAATTTTGGCATGGTATCTAATGTATATAATTTCATTTGATAAATTGCCAGTTTTTTTTTTTTTTTAGACAGGAAAACAGAAAATTGTGAACCTTTATGGAAATTACAATAAAAAAAAGTATAGACGTAAAATAACTGTGCAATAATATCTTACCTACAGCAACTGAAAACCGACAGTGCCATTAATTCCTATAAGTTCATCTGGACTGCTACAGTCCATGTGCCTCGACATCAACGTTGCAAATTTTTTCCAGCTTTTTCACTGCATTTTTTTTTGTAATCTCTTCTCCATGTCACAGGAAATATTTTGGGATCTCGCACAGCAGAGTGGGCTCCAATTCGANATACTTTGCATAATAACTATTTCTTACTTAGTATTACCAACACACCTATTTTCTCCCTGTTTTTATTCATGTTTATTATATATGTAACATATTATAATTTATAAGTAAAATGTAAGTAAAATTTTAATTTTATAAGAAATAAGGTATTTTATATTGTTACAAATATAAAATGTGTGCGATGCATGTCATACTCAGGAAACAACCAACCACGTCATTCATGGGGCGATTTTTCAAAGGTTTAATTCAAAAAGTGTGAAGAAACCGTGTATGGACTATACCAAAAAATTACGTGGTTGCAACACCTGAACTTAGAAATGAATGTGACCAAGCGGGTTAGTTNGTGTATGGACTATACCAAAAAATTACGTGGTTGCAACACCTGAACTTAGAAATGAATGTGACCAAGCGGGTTAGTTGGCTTTCCGCGTGTTAGGTCTCTGCGCCACGTGTAGCGCACCGGATGTTACCTCGCCTGTAGGATTATGCCTGGGTACTCCCATTTCCTTCCCCGTCTTCGTTCCATCGCTGAGCCAACTCTATCTCGTCTCAAGCCACGCGTCACTTAAGCAGGCTGAGGACGGCAAGTCTGTCCCTCGGGTTGAAACAGCTGATACGATCTCGAGCTAGCCTCTTTTCATACAATTTGTTACTGTCTCGGGCCGATGATATATGTATTCTATCATTTTCATTTCGTTGTTTTGTATGTAACTATAAGAAGCTTCGCTGCCAGTATTAATCGTGTCTCTTTATATAATCTTACTCCCTTCTCGAAATATTACATGCCATATCACTGTATTCCTTGTGTAGGAAACGTACTGTACTATGAAGTATTGTCCTCGATGTATTTTAAAATATTGAACAATATTAGNGTATTCCTTGTGTAGGAAACGTACTGTACTATGAAGTATTGTCCTCGATGTATTTTAAAATATTGAACAATATTAACGTAATAAAATTAACGGCAAACAACTTTAACACCTCAGAGTTTTACAGTAGTGAAGAGCTTCAAAAAACAATACAGTCTCTCGTCTCAGTAACAATAGTTGTAAAATAATGAGTTAGGTATTCGGTCTGGTCCGCTGTAAGTTGTGGAGAATTGGAGGGGGGAGGGCACATCATGATAGTCTAGTCACATAAAACATTGACCAGCTAAACATTTTGATGAAAATATTAAATTTTGGCATGGTATCTAATGTATATAATTTCATTTGATAAATTGCCAGTTTTTTTTTTTAGACAGGAAAACAGAAAATTGTGAACCTTTATGGAAATTACAATAAAAAAAAATATAGACGTAAAATAACTGTGCAATAATATCTTACCTACAGCAACTCAAAACCGACAGTGCCATTAATTCCTATAAGTTCATCTGGACTGCTGCAGTCCATGTGCCTCGCCATCAACGTTGCAAATTTTTTCCAGCTTTTTCACTGCATTTTTTTTTTGTAATCTCTTCTCCATGTCACAGGAAATATTTTGGGATCTCGCACAGCAGAGTGGGCTCCAATTCGANTTTTTTTTTGTAATCTCTTCTCCATGTCACAGGAAATATTTTGGGATCTCGCACAGCAGAGTGGGCTCCAATTCGACGTATACGGTTCACGCCTAAACACAGAACCAACATTAGTAGCTGCCAGTTATTAATTTTTGTTTATCAAGTAGTGAGAAGTCGGATTATATTAGTACATGACATCTTGCTGTGGCACTGAAGAGGTGGTGTGAGAAGAGAAATTACGCTCCTAGTCTTTAACGATGTGTCATAAAGTTATATTTACCTTCTGGTAATGTGACTGCAGAACGCCATAAAGCGAGCACATTAATGTTCTAATTGTCATACCAGCTGCTGATTTAATGTGTAATTCGTTTTTCCAGATAGGATACGAGCGATAAAGCAAACAATCANAATTGTCATACCAGCTGCTGATTTAATGTGTAATTCGTTTTTCCAGATAGGATACGAGCGATAAAGCAAACAATCATAAACAAACATTTATTATTTGACGTGTTAATTGGCCCTCTCCTCCTTATTCTTTACATGCGCGTTTTTACACTCCTTTATGGAAATGAAGCCTTTAACTTACTGGAATGACCGTAAAACTTTACGACATGATAGTGTTAAATTTGTGTCCACACAAAGAAATATCTCTTTTTTTATTTGGTTTTCCATGTCCCTTCTGCATTTCTGTTTTGAATCGAAGCATTGTGAAGATTAAATTGAAATCAGTATTTGAATAATGAGTGGTTATCCGTATACACAGTCCGCTTTTGTAAGCCGTTAAATGGCATATGTACAAAATTATTTTTAGAAATGCAAGACCAGCCACGCCGTTTTTAGAGTCGCCAAGAGTTGTAAGCAACAAAACGGAAATTTTGTAGTTTAAGTTGTTTGATTGGTTGGATGCCATGTAGCATTAACAACACCTTACTAATACCCTAACGGAGTTGTAAATAAAATAACACAGTTTTTTATATATTTTGTAGAAGATGGCCACTTTATTAAAGTAGATAGAAGAGTTTTTTTCTCCGCTGCAATGCACAGAGAGGAGAAAGCCGAGGTACCAGCGGATGGTAGTGGGTTGCGAACCAAATGTCATTCAGACACAAACCCCAAATTCTGAGTCTGTCTTCTCACCACGAGACTTAAGCCGTCTATGTGTTAGTGGTTATGGTTGAGCATATTTTCTAACAGACAAAATATAATACTGTTATGAATACAAGAGAACAATTCAATTTATTTTCTGAAACAGCAAAAAAACACGACATATTAAATTTCTCATGTCATTAAACTGTTTCTTGTCAAAATGTTACGAAATTAATCATATTTGATATAGTGCACTGGGAATTATTTAGGTGATTATTCTTACCTGACATCGCCAAGAGGCGTGTACAAAGAAGGCCAATGTACCGTGTATGGTCAGTTGTGTATACGGTACAGTGGCGTATTCACATGTTCAGATAAGGCCAATGTACCATGTATGATCAGTTGTGTCTATAGTACAGTGGCGTATTCACCACGGCTGTGGATACAAAGATCTTAATTGTTGAGGTGCAAACAAGGATATACTAGTACAAAGGATGAAAGAATTTTCTGAAAACAATTTTAAAAATATGATCAGTCCCAAATATTGTGACATATTCATGGAAAAACGGAGCGAATCTTTAATTTGCATTAAGGAGTTGAAAAATATAAGAACTAATATAAACAATTGTTTGGTTACTTTATTACCAAGTTAGGCATAGTATTTTTTACATATAAATTCTTACTACGGATAAGTCAAAACTGAAAAGTTTGATTTTCACATAGTTACGTATGTGTTTCCTTGCATTATTTGTTAATAAAATGTAAATTTTTTTAGGTATACATCTTCGTATATTAAATTTTTTTACGCCTGCGTGGCACACTGTTTTTATCGAACAATATCAAAAAAAAATTATTTCTACCACTTAAACATACAATTTTTCCTGGCCTTTTCTTCGTAAATAATTAAGCATAATTATATTGGCTTACACAAAATTCAATCCATTATTATGCTGACATTAAGTGGTCTGCGAGATATGAGTATTTTTTTAAAGACCATGGTACGAAAAAGCAGGGCTGTACAATTTGTCTGAATCTCCTTATTTAGTAGATATAGGCAGTATTTTCTAAAATGATACATTACTATTTGGACACCGCGTTAAAATGTCGATCGAAATGCTTAATGATTCATCGCGTACATTTACACTCACCATCGCGGTTTTGCCAATTATTAACTTGAGGTGGAGCAAGAAGGAAGCGCTCCAGAACTAAACACAAAAATTAACTTCGAAAATGTAATTTCGAAGAAATATATTTGTCGTTTGAAGAGACGGAAACCACAGCTTCTCCCAGTGTCTTTGTCAGCTGCGATTGTGAGGTAGATAGAAAAGTATTTCAAGTGAGGAAACGAGAGCATGCTTGGGTTTACGGCTTCTCGCCTTGAAAAGATGCAGCAGTTGTGATATTCCTCCTGAAGTTTAACCGAGCTTCTCTTTTTTTTCTACGGGCTATGTAAAACGGCAGACGATACGGAATCTGCTACGTAGTCGTTGCGCCAAGGAATAATTCGTAATGAAATGATTTCGATCAGTTGCATTTTGAAACTTACCTGAAATTACAATGGAGTTATACATAAATGGCTGCTCGAGTCTTAGGTCTTATAAATAAGGCGATGTGTTGTGTAACTGGAATGCTTCGGGCCGACTCGGAATTGCTCGGCATTACGATAGATGATAAATAGTTTGCCGCGGTAGAGTTTACCAGTGTTTTTGTAAGTAGCAGTCTCGATATAATTTCTGTTGAGAATATTATCGATCAGAGGGAGATGTGATGTCGAAATGTCTTATCCACTATGCGAGTTCAAATTGCATTAAAAATAATTACATTTTTTTGGTTTAAACAATATTTGAAGTATTACGTTTGGTTGAGTAGGTTTATTGAAATTTATAATAACTAAGAAAAAACATTTAATTATAAAGAAAATAAATCATGTCCATGTTTATAGTGAATATGAAATTGTAACTGAAAATCTTTATTCGTGATTTTGGCTTGGCTGAAGTGATTTATGAAGAGACAGGCGTAGGGCGCTGTAATTTCTCTGAAATACGACACTTGGTTGGGCTGCAGTAATGATTTAAATTACTGCTATTTTTAATTAAACTATTATTTCAAAAGTTAAAATTGATATACGGATAAACTACCTGAAATATACTACAAATTTCCAAGAAAAATTTATTTGTGGTATTCTGCTGGCAGAAGCTTTTAGTTTGAGAAGAAAGCTAACATATTTTGTCCAATTTTGATATATGAAGTAAACAATATACTTATTAAAAAATCTTCTTGTTCCTTTTGTTAGTCTTGAAAATAAATTTATTTTCATTGTCACGCTTTTTAAGACTACTATTTCAATTTCTTATAAAAAAACCTAATGCGTTCTAGAAAAAATATCCTACTCTTGAACGCCTTTAAGGTTGACTGAGTTTTGTTTGTGATTAATTTGAGGTGTGAAAGAGTTATGCCGATGTGGTCGTTAAGTTGGTAGTCCTTATAAACTGCGTGTTACGATTGCGATGACCCTCACTGTGGCAACTTAAGCTACGAACAAGGATCTTAAATCACTCTCAATACATATTGCTAGCAGAAGTTAGCTAAGTTCACGGAAAAGTGGGAGTAAATAACCAGAAAATGTATTTAGAGTGATGGAATAACTGCACCCGAAGCTAACAGATGAGTATAAGTATACAGTAAGAAAGAAACAGGGACTTTGCGAGCTCTGTGTATATGAAAACAGCGAACGTAATGAGAAGTAAGGAACTCGCATGGCAATGTTTAATTATTAATATGGTATAAGTGTGGTATGAATCCCATGACCATATCAAATACTCCATGGATAAAGCTGTGTCCATCTACAGCAAGATGAAATCTGTGTCTACAGAGTGTTAGAGACTTGGCTTCAAAACTATTATGACATTATACAAAGGTATCTTCATAGTAATTGCCATGCACGAAACAGAAATGTGGTACAGAACAGCATCACATAAACATATTAAAGAAATAATTTTGAAGACGCAAAGAGCAGCGCTGCTGTCAGCTACGAAGACATATAGAACAGCATCCACGGAAGCTCTTTAAGTGATATCTGCGGCAATAAATCTGGACCTTTTGATTAAATGAAGTGGCGAGTTAAAGGATTCACCGAAACCAGAAAAACTCCACACCAGCTGGACAAGGTGAAGAGAAAACCAACAACACTCCTCTGGCAGGAGATATGGGAACATTGTGACAAAGGCAGAATCATGTATAATGTATATCCGAAAGTATACGGTAGACTGAATCACCCCTGGATGAAAACAGCTGTTTTCCAGGGCATGGGAACTGCAAGGCAAAAATGGACAGAAGATACTGTCTGGCATAGGGTGTAAATGTGTCCGAAATTTAGTACGTTACATATATTATGTTGTTGAACTTTATAACATATATAACAATCTGTTGATTGATCCCAGAGATATGGCACATAAAACCTCCATTTTTTAATATGAAGCTCTTCTGAAATGGAGAACAAAATATAATGCATTAGCGCATTCGATAAGAGTCACAGACAATCCCACAATATAAATTTTGAGGGATATATGGCATACAGAGCAAACATACTATATTTCAGACACTGAAAACTCAGCTTGAATTCATAAACGTCATTCTAACTTGAACCTCATTATCTATCAAGAGCGCTTTTATATTTCTCCTTGTGTTCAGTGTATCAAGCGTGTGAGCTATTAACTATATCTGAATTTCGTTAATTTCACTTAATGTGAAGATCTCCCACTTCTTATGAACTCAGGTCTTTGCGCGTAGTTGAAAAACCCTCGCTAGATAGTCGCTCTTCTTCCTCGACACATAGTAGAGCATAGTTATTGCAAAAGTATACGTAAACCACTTTTTAATTTTTTAATAATGTTAAATATCTAATAATAATTGTAGAATAACAAAACCATCATAATTAGAATCTGCGGAGCATCATTTACAAAACTGTCATGAAATAGTTTTCTGTCATAATTTTGCAGTAAAAATTAATTTCCCGCGAGAGAGCACAGACTTCAAGAATATTACTCGGCATTTAAGTAGGGTTTCTAGTCAAGGTTAATTATTATATTTTATCATATGAATTACAAGGATTTTCAAGAATGGAGAACGTGAAAATGACGAGCTGCAATTGGCTCAAAGAAAATTTGCCAGTTCGGAAACAAAACATTAACAGCCTGTGCCAGACGAATTAATGAAAAAGACAAACTATCTTCAGTGAAACTGCAAAAACTGCACAACCTCGGTAAACTTATATTTTGAGATGAGTTAAGCCTTAGGTGTAGCTTGAGGTTCTGAATTTTCACACTGGACAATGTGGTTTTGTGATTTTCTACCAATTTCGGAAAAGTAAATATACAGGTGTATTGAATTTTTTTTACTAATACCTCATATTTTCAGTCTTTCAAGTAATCCAGGGCAGGAGGGGGGTTAATGGTAAACCGAATTCAAATCACCGGCATGCTTACGGAAGATTCTTTCGGGATTCGAATCCGAAAACGCTTGTTCTGTACTTAATATGTGATTTACTTTGGTGACCTAAGTATATATTTATTGCAGATCCAGAGAAGTCATGAACAAGATCAGTGATGCAAGTGCGTCAGAATTCTAAAAACGTATTAATTATCAGTTTATCGAAATCATAAACTTGGATGACGGAAATAATTATAGTTTTCTGCTGATGTCGCAATACTGAAAGTGTTAAATATCATTTTTTTTTTAATTAATACTTTGGTCGTAAATTAGACGCTTGTTGGAAAAATATGCCCAAGGTAATACAGTACTTTATGTTTTACGTCCTAATAGCTGTACACAGAGGGTCGCACACCTTATATATTGGAAACCATAGTCATTCTTCCACAATAAAATATCCGTGCCTCACCACTGTATGTGTGGTATAATTTCTCTGTTTATGACGTTGTCGTAATCACATCAAACAGGTGTGGTGACGGTGAACAGTATTTCGTCGCTCTTCATTTGACTTAAGCGGAATTTCTGCTCCCTCATGTTTTCCTCGAACGTAAATACATCATCCGCCACCTCTATCTGCCCTCAAGTTCTCCAAGACAAGTTTTTTTACAGTGTATATTATCCATTTTATTTTATGCCTATTAAAGTGGCATATATCTATCTGCTTGAACTCATTCATTTAACGTGAACTACAACAGACTCTTTTCAATTAATAATCGCGTTACTATTATCTGAAGTATACTCGCCAATGGTACTCGACAATAAATGTAGATCTGAAGTGTTACTCAAAGTTTTGAAATGTGTTGTAAATTTGGAACATCCTTTTTTCATATCCACGCTGTAATTTTAGATATAAGAGATATTTTACGTGATGAGGGAACAAAAATATTTTCGAAATTTATTTGCAGGTGGTCTTGTTTAATTTTTACTTATTAATATTTTTTTAACATCATCTAAATATTATCTTAGGCCACACTTAAATCGGAACCTTAAATGTATCAGATGTATTTTCACACAAACCCTTGGCAATATTTGCTTGCTAACGTCCACATATTTTAATGTTATATTTAACTACCAAAACAGCAAAAACCATGCGAAACCGTACTAGAACTTAAAAATACTTTATATTTTCATTGCAAACATTATATACGCAGGACCTTAGACTTGTAGAAAATATACAATTGTGGAATTTTCTGTACCACAACTCATAACTTGGTAAGCTTTTGTTACATAACTGGCCTACAAAAGTGGAATTTCACTTGTATTTACCAGTCCCACGTAGGTAACTATATAAGTATGCTCATGTTATAGAAAATATACAAGTTGACAATCGTACTTAGAACTTGTCGGTCTTGCAGAGTTGTGTTAGAGGCCCCAGGTGATAACAATCAATGTCACCTTAGGTCAAGGAAACATGAACTCATCCAGGACGACGTCCAACTGAAATGAGAGAACATGAACAAATCAATCTTCAATACTTAATTAGCTCTTCCTGTCCTCGAACATACTGAATTATACAACCCTCAAGAATATTGCGTGTAAAATTAACGAAATTAATTCCGTTTATTGTTTGTAAAACTTAAAACGATCATGAAGGCGCTCGGGACTAAACGTTCGCCTTACTAAACTACACATTTGTGGGAGGACCTCTCTATTCAGTATTCGATTTTAACGAAAGGAGGGTCTTCCGCCTTGGAGTCTGGTGCTACTGTAGCATTTTGACGTGTTGATGTTTTCACAGTAACACTAATAAAGCCCTAACCTTGAAGAGAGGCTTGTGTGGTGACTGTCCAGGATAAACTGTTATTGAACTCCACAGGGTAATGAACTGCGTCATTCGTTTTTACGATCGTCCACAGTTCTGTGTTAAATGTTTACACTTTATAACGGCTTAAGGAAGTAATGGTAATGAATTATCATATTGTTTGAGTTGCTCAATCATCGTAACAGTCTAATGATTGTACGATATGATTCTTGTCTTCGGAAAATATCTAGTATTAATGCTATTAGATTATATTCAAGTTAGTTTACAGTTCATTTTTGTGGACAAAAGCCCTGATTTGTTGGAAAATCAAATTTAATCGAACGTCCTCGCCATCGTTATAAATTTTTTTTATTTATTTATTTAGGTGATTCGCATGTTTTACGTTCTGACAGTTCTGTTTGCAAGATACTAATGAAGTATTACTTACAACACGATGATTGGTTACTGGGCAGCTGGTAAGGGGAAATAATATCCCAGTTCAGACTCAATTGAAAATGAGGCACGAAATTATTAACCATGGTATGAAATTTAATTTATATATATATATATATACTCATAAGAAAATAAAGAAGGCTATGTATTTTATTGACGGCACAATTTATGAAAATGAGATAATTAATTACTTATCCTGCTTAACTATCACAAATTTAACTACAACTGTAAGAGAAGACGTTTTCTTGCAGAGTAAGAAGCAGGTTTAATTTGTATTCGTACTTTTTTTATATCGTGCGATCATTTGTATTACAAAAGATGTTGGTTTTAAAGTTACAGACAAAGGTACGGTGTACTGTAGATGAGTTATCACTGAAAACACATTTTTTTCCCTTTTTAACTTTCTTCGAATTTTGAATTCCTAAAAATCTGTAAAATTCGTTTTCAGATATGTATGTAGTCAACCTTTGGATTCAAAGAAAATAACGTTATTCTATCCGGATGATAAGCTATTAAAGTGTTTCTAGAAAAAAAAACATTTTCAACCATTCTCACATTAACAATGATTGAATATCGAAAAATTCTTAAATCGATTTTTAAGTGTACATGTAGCGAACCTTTTTAGGAAAGGGCACAACGATGTCTAATTGGGTTGATTAACTATAGTCATCGAAAATAAATCGCTCCCCTGTGTAGGCGAATACGATGGTCGTGTGAGTGGCGGCATCCACATCCGCCAATCACGGTTGGTAACACTTTGAACACTGTAAAGAGTTATTTTGATTCGATGCAAACCCGTGAATTACAGCATAAGTTATGCACGTCAGACCTAGTGGCCACGCCAGCTATTAAGTCATTTTGTGCACTGAGCAACAAGAAAAATAAATATCTAGTGTAACTTTATTTTTAGAATTTCTTAATAAATACGTCCGTCTTAAATCATTATTGCGATATTTTTTAGAGTGTAAGCAGGTATTTTAACGATACTCATTCATCACGAACCATATTTGGTATCACGTTCAGAGCGTCTGATTAAACGATTGCAAGCAAGCTATTATCTCTGTGGTCTTCATTTTATTTATTTATTTTGGATTAGATAATTTTCTGAACAAAATTTAATTTGCGTACAATATTTCAAAAGGCAACGTCGCATCAAAAAATGAAATATATGCCGTTCCATAAATTTCCCGCTTAATGTAGTTATCAGGAAGATCGAAATCAACACTGGTGGCTGATAATTTATTATAAGTTAGTTTTGTTCCAAATTACGGACATTAAGGCTCTATTGTAGTGTGATGTTCAATAAGTGCCTGTAAAAAGTAAAATTATTAGCATTCCGTGTATTATACTTGTTAATAGTCAGATTTTGTCTGGTTCGGACGACGGTTTTATGCAAGATGTTATGCCGTGATATGTTTTAAAACATTAGCTTAGTTTTTAATTCATCATTAGACGATGGTTGTTTCTAGGAAGCCAAAGTTGTTTGATTACGTATCAACGGAGTTCATTGTTCGCCCAGTGAAATAGAGATAATGAAATGTATATATATCCTTACTTTATTGCATTTACTAAAGAAAATAAGGACTTTAAGCTAATGTGTGAGAATTTGGAAAGGCACGTTTTAGGATGTGCGCCAACACTTATCTGAGGTGGTTGCGAAAAGTCGGCGCGATACCATCCAAATACGCGACACCCCTTTGCACTAAACAAGTACACTACCGCATTGCAACAGCTGCACTTTACAGGTTTTTGTGCATTTGGAAAAGAATTAACTGACTGAATGCATGCCAAAATTCTTATAGTCAGCTGTGATTAAGACATGATATATTTTAACGTTCGTTTATGATGGTTAATACTGCAGGTACTATGTGTATTTACTAAGGGATTACTAAGATTAAAACAAAGAACTACAACCCCACGTTGATAAGCTGGATGATGCTAGAACCTTGGACACAGTCGATTGGACATCTTATTTCCTTAAGAGTTTCGCCTTTAGCATTCTCTTACTGCCAGTCGTATTCAAAACTTTATTAATTATAATACTTTTACGAAATTGTACTATTGGTTTGATAAACTGTTAGCCGTAGGTCAAATTATTTATTTTATAGTACTTTCACAAAGTTTAGAGTTAATAGGACTACCTAAAACATTTTCTCCATAGAAAACTTTAACCCCCATTTCACCCCTCTAGGTGTTGAATTTTGAAAAATCCCTCCTTAGTGGCTGCCAACATTACATACTGAATTTTTCCTCGAAATTTGATGATTCTAGGACCAATGGTTGAGGCTGGGCGTTGATACGTCAGTCATTCAGTCAGTTTTTCATTTAATATAATGTAGATTACTACACAGTAAATCATCATTATGTATGAAACTCTGGAAGAAACCATGCAATTTCTCATCCACAACAGGTGGTAAGACCAAACGCATAACTTCTCTTACTTGTAAATTACATACATTTGGCTGAAATTGTGATCAAATTTCAGGTAACAATAACATAAATTTAAGCAAGTGCAATAATTATACTTTGAAAAGTAATTTGTAATGGTTATCAATGTAAGTGTATTTTCTTGGGTTTTTTTTAGGTACACTGTGGCGTTTTACAACTTTAGCATTCGTGGTAATGTCGTTATTTTGTTGTCAGAAATTTGAAATATTTCATTCAATGCAACACTCTAATATATTCGAATCCGACAATTCATATTTATCAACCATCTGTTCTGCACACATAGCATTTTTTTAACTCTGCGTTTTGATTTTTGTGCCACTGCCTTTGCGATGTACGCTACGGGAGTTCTCATGTTTTTTGGCATAAACCAATAAGACACCAATTTGTCACCAATGCCTTAGCTAATCAGTTACATCAAGCTTACATCTGTTAGATAAGATAATAATACATCTAACACGTCTTGTATAACTGTGAGTGAGAAAGAGTTATTCATTATTTTCAGAATCACGTGCAATCCATTAAGGAATAAAACCAGCCTTTGAAGACACCAGTCAATGAAAAAACTGAACTTTTCACGAATATTTAAAATACTATAAAGTATCGCCTAACTACTAATTTAATCGCTAAGTATTCGAATATATATTTAATGGCTGGCTACATGAGAAGCTGGGGAAGCGGTGGTGAAGTGGTTAGGACGCTCGCCTTCAATTTAGGCGAACCAAGTTTAATTCCCGGTGGGTTCGCTCTTGGATTTTCACACGTGTCCGATGATGCCGCTGGTCATTGGGTTTTCTCGGGGATCTGCGGGTTCCACCACCCTTGCTCACCTTGCTTCACACTAATTGTCTCTCAAGACCTCGCTGTGAAGTGCCACCCAACATTTTCCACTCTACATTGGGGAACAAAATTAATAATTTGAACTGAGTGCTGATAATAAGCTAACGCCAATACTGAACTTATATGAAACTCATTCGGAGAGATGATGTGTGCAAAAAAGGCCATCTAGTCACAAACGCAAGACTAAACTATAGTTCTTTCAACTTTAATCTATAACCATAAAAATGTGTCTCCGTTTGTTCAGACGCGTATAACTTCTGAAAAAATTTACCAATTTTCATTCTGGTTTTTTATAAACTTTCCTTTCGTTCCCACGAGTGTTTGTACACCTTTATTTTTTATCTGTATTACCTGTAAAGGTACTAAAATCTGCAGAAAGCTCATTTTTACCATGCTTTCGCGTCAGGAAGCGCTTTTGTTGACAGCTGTTTGAACCATCCATTCACACGGGCGGAAGATGGTAAAACTGAAAACATTGTATACGAACAAGTACTTCAATAATAAAGATTTTGAAAATACATATACTTATTTCAATTAATTTAACAGAAATGAATAGAACCAAAATCTTTTATGCCACAGCAACGCGCGGCCGGGTAAGCTAGTTAGTCATAAAAGACTTCTGCAATGTGTCATTGGTCTCTCTTGTCGGCGGATACCTGAAAAATGCGCAAATACATTAGCTTGTACTCTAGATTTTGCTGTTGTGTTCTCGAGCCTCTCTGGTACATCATCGTCGCCATTCACGAAGATAATTTCTGAACCATGACCTCATTAATAACGAGCATAGTACGAAAGTGGTGCTTAAGCGTAACTGCGCACAATGTCAGAATTAGTGTGTCAAGGTGGCACGTGACCCTCTACCATCAGCAGTCGTTGTTTGTCGCCTTGTAGCGCGGTGAAGAACAAAGTGGGAGGACAGGACTACACTCGCCAAATTTCAGTATATTCAGGCATAAAGCTTTTCCTTCGCTATTTTGCCAAAGTTACAAAACATTTTATTCGATGAACTGAACCGTTTTAAGTAGACGATGTAAAAAAAACGCATAACTATTCCTTCACTCAAAAAAATAACATCGAAGCTAGTACAACATATATTTCCTGTATATTCATGACTGGGTATTTAATGGCGTAAATACATGCAGTAGTTGTATTAGAGTGTTGCATACTGTCACAAAATAACCAGCGATGGGAAGTAAGGCTGACGTTAGAATNGCTTTTCCTTCGCTATTTTGCCAAAGTTACAAAACATTTTATTCGATGAACTGAACCGTTTTAAGTAGACGATGTAAAAAACGCATAACTATTCCTTCACTCAAAAAAATAACATCGAAGCTAGTACAACATATATTTCCTGTATATTCATGACTGGGTATTTAATGGCGTAAAAACATGCAGTAGTTGTATTAGAGTGTTGCATACTGTCACAAAATAACCAGCGATGGGAAGTAAGGCTGACGTTAGAATAAATATGTCGCGTGCGTCATCCTTACTTCCGCCTCTCAGCTGAGCGATTTATGGTAATAGTGGGTTCACAATGAGAAAGCACCGGCACAGAGAATAGTATATAACAGTAGACAATTCCACACGACCAGAAACAATGCGAGATATTAATTCGGAATTTAATATATAGCCTACGTAATATTTTCAGCTAATTAAATTTTTGTAACCGTAAAGGTGCGAAAAACATTTTAAAAATTTACTCTTAAACACTGTCACATGTTCTTTCTTTATAAATTTATGTACTATTGCGATATTTCTTAAGGCAAATCCTAGTCCATTTCTGCCGCATAAATGTGTTTCTCAATTTTTACAGCCAAATAAAGTCACCTAATTTAAAATGTTACTCTCTGCTCTCATTGGCTGTTGCTCAATGCGTCTGCATAATAAATGAAAACTTCTCTCTCCATGCACAATGTGACGTCATGTTCGAAATCATAGCGGTCAACTCTTGTGCACACGTTCTATGTTCTTTGATTATTGTTATGCTTTCAATTGTGAATCTGACTCTCGACATTTCGTACGTTTAACGTCTGCCCATCGCTGCAAACTAAAACAAAATTTAGATGACGGGAAAACGTCTTCGTTTAACGTGAAAATGATTTGGTATTTTGTACGTAAATATACACATGCACACGTGCGAACATAAATGAAGTAGTCTTGCTTGAACAATTTTGAAAACAACATACTTGCGGCTCCAAAGAATGGCTCTGTGTTGTTTATTGCATACTTTTTTTAATGAACTCGTGTTCGCGAATGTAACTTATCAATAAAATACAGAAAATACTATAGTCACTGCATTCAACAGCTGCAAAAGCAAAAAAAAAAATATTACGTTAAGTTAGGAAAAAAAAAGACACGGCAGACACTACACAGCGTTTCGACGAACTGGGTATGAACAAGTAACAAGACGCACACGTTCAGAAATCTGATTAAATCATATATCCTTCCGTCAAAAACTGGAGCTTGCCAAACTTATGACGGACGGGTGAAATTGAAAACGTCGCTAGATCCTCGTCATAATCGAAACATCAGCTATATTTCTTTTGGCTCATTGTTGCCCCTTTGTGCAGCCAGTTTTAATCATGGCCAATTGGCGCGGCATCAGTTCGCATTTTTAAATGGGAGGCTTGTCTTTTAAAATATGAGCCAATTGCAAATGTACTCGAAGGTATGCGTGTTTTAAGTCTAGTAATAGTCAAATGAATTCGGGTAATTTTCCAGTCCCCGATTTATAATGCACTTAGTTTAAATTTCAATAAATTTGGTTTGATTGAGCCACTACTTAGTTTACACTTCCTTGAAGACAACTAAGAAATAATAAATTTTGTAAATATATTATTACAGAATATAACAATTAGAGGTAAAATGTATAGAACTGCGCTAGTGGAGTGATCCGGGGTCAAAGGAAATTCGAGCGGAATTGAACTCGGAAAATATTGAGGAAAATACATTTATAATATAAGCATTGAGGAGACTGCACACTATCTACAAGAGATATGTGTATATATATATATATATATAAAACGGGCGGTAGAGACATTTTTAGTCTTCGCGAGTGAATGACAGACTAGAGTGACGAATTACCGCTGCCACAATAAAATGGAAGGTAATAAATATGTAGATATAAACATAGTTCATTACAACCCAAAAGACTGTCAAAAACTGTGAAAAGAATCTTGCAACTGTTTAAGTCAAGCTGCTTGCCGGAATATTAATATATTTTCATATCTGCGCTTCGTTTTGAGAAACTAATTTTCGATGATAGCTTACCTCTGTATTCAGGTGTAAGAGTGACATACAAGTTGAAACTGCCGTGAAGTACAAATTAACAATGTCTTGATCTTTAAAAACTGATTACCTAATTGCAAGTGAAACTTTGTTTTTGTCTCTCGGCGGGAATCTGAAATTTGCTCATTTGCGTTGTGTTCACTGCGTTCAGCAAGTGCTGTCAACAAGACCACGCGCGCTCACACACACACACAAGTGTGTTACGGACCAGCTTACTGTTGGCACTAGAAGTTGTGTCACTTGTGATGGTACTGCCTGTCATGCAAGTGTCGAGAATTGTCCTTCGTAGATGACACAGAGTATACCACCTTTTATAACGACACTCAGACATCGCGTATTTGGGCGTTGAGCGTGCACAGACCCTGGATGACAGTTACAGGAAATGAAGCTTTCTACACTTAGACTATACTATCCTTTCTCTTCGTCATAGCTAAAAGCCTCTCCAACAGTTCGTCTTCCTGAATGTTAAAATCGTATAAAGTATAATATTGTAAATAAATAAGGTTTTGTGATCGAAGTTTCTAAGACCACACTCACGTATTTTTTTTTTACCACAATTAGCAAGTTCACGCAGTATTTTTTTTTTGCCAGTAGGAAGGTGTTTTGTACATTATAGTGACTGGAAGTCCTAAAGAATAGAGTTACATATTGTTNTTTGTGATCGAAGTTTCTAAGACCACACTCACGTATTTTTTTTTTACCACAATTAGCAAGTTCACGCAGTATTTTTTTTTTTGCCAGTAGGAAGGTGTTTTGTACATTATAGTGACTGGAAGTCCTAAAGAATAGAGTTACATATTGTTCTATTGAAATCGCCATTTGTTCACACACATGTCTCATCGTCCTTATGTTGTAAATGAGACTTTAAATCATAACGCTAAGAGATAATGGCACAGTGTCTCATCATGCCTACTGAATTGTTTATAATGTAAATAATTGTATGGTATTGTTAGTAAGAGTTGATATTTAGTTGTCGAAATTTTCATTTTAAAAACCGATACAATGCACTAAACTTGTAAACAGTACATTTGAATATCATACTTTTACAAGACGCCTAAGGGCTTATCCGAGTTCGTGAGGGTTACAGGTCTTAATAAAAAAAACTAATTTAATTACAGTATTCAATCTATTTATAACGTTATAAAAATACTCACAGCTATTATTTACATTAATTTACCTATCTCTACTATTGACACATATTATTCTTAGTGAGCGCAATATTTAATGCCAAACTTAGTTATAATATAAGTCTTTATCACCGTCTTTATACTCGGTACATTTATTTAATCCGCTTTTATTATTTACACATGTTCGATCGAAATGTATTTTTGCCATAATTCTATATATCTGGCACTCACGCATCCAGATACACAATTACGCCAGTCAGTCTCTCTCTCTCCACTGTAGTGATGTGAGCAGACCTCTCTTTCGCTGGTGACTGTCTTCGCCGCTTGTTGCTGCACTCGCACGCCATCTCGACGCTGGCGCTGAAGGCTGTAGAAGGTTCCAGACTCTGCACTGACTACTCGGGGGGTCTGCTGCGTCCTATATAGTTCAGGCGGTCCGACACAGAAGGTCCCTCGCTCCCCTGATCGTGCTGAGGAAGACGAGGGCAGTTACCGTAGCAACCACGCAACTATAGCCCTGGACTTGCATTCCTCAAGAAAGGGAAGTGGCACGAGTCCTGATTGGCTTACCGAAGCGAATGTCGATCTTCCGCGGGTGGCTTGATTCTACCTTCGCGCGTGTTCTTATTCGGATACTTTGTGACATGAGCATGCGTTTCGAGGAGTGAATGCGAAGGGCGCGAAGACAAAGACGCCAACCCGCCACTTCGCGCTCACTTCTCTCTCTAGTTACCGGTGATGCACTTGAACCATTGCACTTCGCATACCCGAAGTGGAGGTCACGGTAAAACACGCAGAGTGGCGGCTTTAGCAATACACTCTACAAATCAGGTGGGAGTCGAATCACGTGGTGTGACCTTAGAAATTTGGATTGTCGGTCGGGTGGGGGATTTTGAGTAACCAGACAAAAAGTACACGTTAAACGTCAGTTCCGAGGCACTCGAAGGAATACTGGATATCTACATTTACGTGCATGGGAAAGTTACCATACAAATGCCTGGCAGATTTTCGCGAAAAGTAATATAGTATTTACTGACTTCATACTAAAAGAAATAAATAACAAGAAATAAATTAAATCACTATTATGCTCTGTTTCCTGGACGTTTACATTTTCGAGTTTTTTTGATAAAGTCTGTTCATAGGAACAATTTTCTCAAATTTTGTGGGAAGGGATAGAAAAATTATGGCAATAGAAATATTTTATTTTAGTGCAGTTATCTTTTAAGATGGCGGACTATTGAAGTTTCGTATTAAAGTTAGTGTACACGGTAGAGACCTCCAGCACACTAAGCTTGGTTGCAATATGTCTCAATAATGTGTAAAACATAACTAGAAGAATAATGTCAATGTAAAAAAATGTGACTGCTGTACATAATTTTTTTATGGCCTCCCATATTACAAATTCCGTGTCAAAGATTGTTGTACTAAAGTGAGAATACATTAAATTGAATCTTAATACTTGCCATGATACTATCTTCTTACATGGCGAACAAAATACATTATGAAGAAGAAAGCTGAATAGATGAAATTATAATTGATTTGTCTACTTCATACGTACAAGAGGTTACAGAAAATAAATTATTGAAAATAAGTGCATTATACTTATAAAAATTCCGTAGATCATGTAGGTTGTTACTGTATTACTTTATGTGCCAAATTTATTGAGATACATTTTGAGTAGTTCCGGATACATGAGATAAAAAAATGTATTTCTAGGTAATGTTTTTTTTTAATATTTGGTGGGGGGGAGGAAAGGAGGGGATCTACGAATATTCGAATTAAATGTTAAAGCCAGGTACAAAGTTATGTAAATATGTGTAACGGTTCATGAATTATGGCAGATAAGTTTAAAATAACTCCGCCGTCTAGAAAATGAGCGTCTTAACTGATTAAACACGGATGTTAAAGTGTTGGGGACCTAGCACTGCGTGCATAAAGAATTTTAGAAAATTTGCTTGAGTAGCTCTCAACGTTATATAAAAATATTCTGTTTCTTTTCCGGTAGTGCTGTTTTACGAATTAGGAAAGGAAAAGAGGCATGTGCTGACATATTTCGTACTCGTGATACGCGCTCCTAGGATGCGAAGTTTGGTATAAATTATTTGTCTGGTTGGTCGAAAGTTATGTATAACTTGAAATAACGCGTTTTAAAACATTATTTTAAAAGTTAGTGTCTGATGTAGCCCAACAAACTGATTCTTAGTTCTGGAGGCATGAAGCAAAAGTTTATTTATACAATAACTCTGACTCTGTCACACATAATGGGCGGATAATAAATGGCATGTCAGTTTCTGAATTAAACCCTGATATTGGAAACTGAAAAACGCCATACTGTTCCAAATGGGTTGTACATTTATATATATATAAGGGCTCGTTCTAAATTATGAATGGTCCTTATTCTGAAAATAAGTATCGTCGCCGACTTTTAGGATAGCCTTATCAAGTACTGTGAGTTTATTGATTTACTGAAAATGGGTGTTGTAATTATTGGTGTTATGACTGAAGGCTAAACAGGCTTAAAACTAACTTATGACCTAACTGAAACTAACAACCATGCATGTTTTGGATTCGAACCCAGATCCTTTCGTACCGGAGACCAGCGGCGCACCAATCGACTGCGCCACGGGAGGTCAGTAAATTGAAAAGTATTTTTGTGAGACACACAGATAAGGTGATTTCACGTGTACCTTCCGTCGGCAAGTAGACGAAAAAAAAAATAATGCACACTTACGTGCCGGGCTGAGAGACGGAATAACCGTCCTAGTGCACTGTGTGAATAATACGNATACCTTCCATCGGCAAGTAGACGAAAAAAAAAAATAATGCACACTTACGTGCCGGGCTGAGAGACGGAATAACCGTCCTAGTGCACTGTGTGAATAATACGGGAGACGGAATGCGTCCCCGCCCAAGGCGCTCGATGACGTCAGAGCAGCAGAGGACTCGTAATGAGCAAGATGGCGGCCTCTGTTCCGGTCTCGCGTTGAAAACGTACGGCAATTAGCACAGCACTTGAGTAGGCTTGAGTATACACGCAGTCTCAGCGGCGTGTCACCAGAAGAACCTCTTTCCTGCAGCTTCTCGGTGATACACGCGTCTCGTGTTGCTTGCCCTTTCCCATATCCAAGATGATTCCGAGAGAACAGAAAACAGTACAATTTGCTAAAACCTCAGCTTTATCTCTTTTGAAAAATTCTTCCTTTTCGTATTATAATTTATTTTCAGAGTAATTTATACACCATTTTTTAGTATAAAAATTTATATTTTACAAGTTTTTTAATATTTTTGTGCTAAATTATAAATATGGGTTATTTGTTAGTTGTAAAAAATCCGGAACATACTTCTATTTTATTAATATTTTTCGGCCTTTTTGCAGACAGCAAATAACGCTTAGCAAAAACTAGATACAAAAATATTAAGCATCCTTTAAAATGTAAATTTTCTATAACTGAAATCTTCAGTAATTTTATTAAAATTTAAATTTTGACACGAAAACGAAGAATTCCAGTATATAAGGCGAAGGCAATCATTTAGAGTTAGTCTTAAGGGCATATTTTCTGTACATTCCTTACTTACGCGTTTGCGCGAATCTCAGCAAATAAATATTCTGCGATTACGACGTTTAACCAGAAAACAATTGTAAAGAAAACAATTATCTAAGCCCGTGCGGTTTACTTTTTATCTTATTAAAGGTAGTAAAAATAAACAAAAATATACAAGAAATTGTAAAAAGTCGCATTTATAGAGCTTGCCTCCCCAGTTTCCTTAAGAGTTAGGATAAAAGTAAAACCGTGTTATCGTAGGTACATCCGTGGGCTTTCATCGCGTATAATAAAGTCCCACTGTTACAGATCTAATGTGCACACATCGCGTATAATAAGGTTACACTGTTACAGATCTAATGTGCACACATCGCGTATAATAAAGTCCCACTTTAACAGATCTAATGTGCACACATCGCGTATGATAACGTCCCACTGTTACAGATCTAATGTGCACACATCACGTGTAATAAGGTTCCACTTTTACAGATCTAATGTGCACACATCGCGTATAATAAGGTCCCACGTTACAGATCTAATGTGCACACGTCGCGTATAATAAAGTCCCACTGTTATTGATCTAATGTGCACAGGAAAGCGTGACGACAGATGCACTGTACGCCTGTTCCGTTTCTTCCGCTTGTGAGCTATAGGGCGATGGGCGCGCCTGTAGTTGTCGCCAATATCTCTGTGCCTCGAACGCGGGGCTATGTACTTTTAAGGTGTATTGCATCAAATAAAAAGAGACACTTCAAAAGCCTTGGTAAATACAGTGCCTACTGTTCTAAAAGAAAGGGAAAGGTCAAATATTACAAAATATTACTAACAAGGAAATTTTATATATAAATATATACATTACAAAACTGAGACAAAAATGTTCATTTAAATATTAATGAACAAATTTTGAATACATATCATTATAGAAGGAACAATTAATGGGTTATAATATGAGACGATTAGGAAGGCTGGGGTATATGAGTGACCTAAAATGAGTATTGTAATTACCCACACGTCACAGAGAGGGCATGGATAGAAAAAAAACAAAGGAGAACTGCCACTAGATTTGTCCGACAACAGATACAATATTGTCGAAGAACAGAATGAATATATCTAGTTTCAACAATTTTAGATGGAAAAATTGATTTTCCGGCATTGCAGCAAATAAATAACTGGCTTGAGTGTACATAAGTTTCTACTACAACGCCAGCTGTGCAGGTGTGTTCTTAATGACATTTTATTATGTAGTATTAGATATACTTTGAGACCGGAAATATTTATGAGTTAAATTACCTGTAGGCTTAACTAAATACCAGGTCTTATAATCAAGCGGATGTCAACAAATTGTCTGCTTATTACCACGATGGGAGCCATTATTGGAGCTGCATTTTTTTATTGTTCATAAATGGTTAAACGTTTGCCGGGATGTGCCAAATACATCGTGGGTCAGCTACGAATTTAACGAAAATATATAATTTTTAAAGTCCAGCTTGTCCCAAAACGAAGCCGCAAAATTTTCAAGTCTCCATATAATAACATGCAAAATCTGTACCTGCAAAATTCACTGACGTTCTGAGGACCTAATTGTATAATACAGCACAGTTTCCATTTGAAACTGATTGGTTTCCATGTGGAAAAATGCTATCTATTCGCTGTCAATTGTGCGGCCTAACTTTGTTACTCGCTTACTGTTGGATTACTTCAAGATATATTATTCATAAACGAAATTTTATAACCTCCAGACGAGTGATTTCTTTGATTTAAATTGTCTACTAACAATCCCGTACACCCCACGTTCGTGAATAACATAACGCCATTTATATATTTTCAAAAACACTTTGCACGAGCTATTCGTATCGCTATATCTGTTACAAAATAAAAGGAAACAAATGGTTTTTTTTTTTCAAGAGTTCTTATAGCGTACATGGTTATATATATAGCTATCAGTAGTTAACTGATGACGTTTGTGTCATATCACGGGAGATAAATTTCACTGTAGTGTCTTGCAGCATATTTCGTCTCAGAACATTTTCGCAAAGAGTCACCTTCAGTTGTATTGTGTAATTGAAGCATTTAGTGGAGCCGAAGAAAATATCCTAAACGGGTTTGCCGTAGCGAACAATTATTCTTACAGAAAAGTATGAATTATTATTCTTCACCATTGTTTTCCAGTTGGCAGCAACGTGCGTGAATATGCTTGTTACCTCGAAACACATCTTACGGCCTCATATACCTATATGGCATTTTCAACTTTAATTAAAATTTTTGTTAAGATCCATTAGGTAAATGAATAAAAAAAAACAAAACATGAAAATAGGCTGGCGAACTTAACGTAATGTAAACGTCCAATAATAAAGCCGTTCTATATCGTAAGGTATAGTTAAAATTATTTACGTTTAATTAAATAGTCACTGAATTTTTTGGCTTTGTATATATGTTATAGCAAGAACTGGTGTAAACTAACCAATTTATGTTGGTGATAATTGTATTGTTTTTTAATTAGCACATGGAAAAGTCATTGTCTTTGCGTCAATATTACTTTTTACGCGTGGCAGATTGGCGTAGGCTGAAGGAGGAAAAATAATAACGATTCCAAAACGACTGCTGTAACCCAACTACTATTAAGACATTCATTAATTTATCATTCGTCGTCGTAGACAGGCCCGACGCCAGCTATTAGGCGTGGTCAAGTCTCCAATTGCTGACCTTGCGAAACACTGCTCTCGCCTATACGTCATTTTAAGATTGTTGGCTGCTTTGATGTTTATAAACACCGAGGAGACCGTGCGACTGGATTACAGGAATTTGTTAATGTCGCAGGAAATCTCCGCTGAGCTGCGTGACGTCACTAGGGAGTAGTTGCCTTCGGCTAGTGGCTTCGAGTTCCCGGTAAATCCAAGGATACGCGTTGTTTTTCTGCCTACGTTTCCTGTAAACAAGCTTAATGCGATTGAGCTGTTCTCGGTATGTTTTTTCTACCACCTGTTATCAATGTTTGACCCTTACGCCTAATTATACAAAACTGAAAATGCTTTTAATGACTAACCGTTCTCAGAAATACAGGACAATTATTTTCAAAATAGAACCTTACAAACGTGCGCCAATGAATTTAAATATACTGAAATATTTTTACTTATTACTTTATTTTAGTCTTTAATGTAATTTATTGCTGGTAAATTTATCTAGAATTAATGTTCCAAATAAAACTTCATTTCACCACGGGTACTTCACATGTTAATCTTAGGAGCTCTGAGGCGAAACTACACGAGTCTAGTAAATTTCTACAAACCATATACTGTACGTTTCCCATTGACATAATGTTTGTCCATTATGGCTGAACCAGAGACTATTACTAAAACAAAAATGCTACTCCCTTACATAATTTCTAATAAATCACGGTTTATTTCTTCCAACAAGTCACGTGGAACCAAAACTTATATCCTCTCATATCATCCAACATATTTATCACCACTTACGTAATTAGCAACCTGCTTCCCAAAGCAATGACTAAACCTTAGTTGATCAAACTTATGAAGCTACAATTCTCTTATCACATGCAGCACTCCCAGCGAGGAACGCGGACTAAACTTGGTTGGCTTACAAACTGCCTCCCTATCGCGGACAAAACAATGATATGAATGTTCAAAAGACAAATTGAACGGCCTCTTAATGCTATTTAAAATAACGTCATATATTCGGGAGTAAAATTTCCGTTACCATATCAAGAATAAATCGACTCATTCACACAAAAATTAGTATGCTGGCAATAACTAAACAGAGCTCTGAATGATATGTCAGCAACCCCTTGTATCCTCCATTTTGGAAGATAGCTCTACCTAAATAAATAAATTCTATAGGTGAGAAACTAAATATATGACTCCCACAACGGTGGGTTTATTGACTCTAAACGGAAGGCAAATAATATTTTCAAGATTTTAATCGGTCAGGCACTTACTTTCAAGACGCTGTCCAAACACATTCATTTTTGAACAGAAGTAACGATACCTATTCCAATAAAATGATACTATCTGATACTTGTTACAAAAAACCTAAAAAAATTATATATGTTAAGAAATTTGACCTAATTTGAACATGTGTCACAAAATATGAAACCGGTAGTTCAGTGTTTTGTTTAAATAAAAGCATATATATATATATATCTCTAAAATAATATGTTGTTAATATTTCTCAGCATTTGGCAATCAAATTTGATCAGTCATTAGTTTTTTTCTTGGTAATTTTTTTTATGGTGTTGGATGATACACAAAGGACTGAGCTGAATTTTTATTGATATGAGGTTATAAAAAGCTCTGGTTGTCTCGCCAAATAGTACTTCACTAATACTACGTTTTGTAATCTAACATTATTAACGAAACACGCTTTGCTAGCTTCTGCGAGTCATCAAAATCAAGCTGCCTGTCAGGAAATGTGAAATCTGAGTTCTTTCTTCACATGTTTCTTCAACGGATGTAGAGTTTTCTAGCTAGAAATAGTTTGCGATATTTAAAGTTATTCTTGCTAAATTAGTATACTGTAGGGTTTTCGCTGTAGTTGGATTTAAATCTGATCGTTGGAGTAAAAGTAGGTATATGATGTTGAATTTTTCTAGAATAGGTTGGTTTTGTGATGGATTGTTTATTACACAGAAAACATTCAACAAAGTGTAAACTAAACCCGCATTTCATTACCATGGGGAAAAAAATGTTTCTAGTAAACAATAAAAACTTATTTATAAATTTACACTCGCGTTCCGTTCATCACTGGCATTTCTACGTCGAGAAAATGTCGCGTTTAGCGTTTGTGTTGTGCTGTGAAATATACAACAGAGACTTTACAACTGCTGTAACACTGGGTGTTGGCATCAGGAACTAGCAACCACATTTGAGCCACCCAAAGCTGCTATCGCCGGTAGGAAAGGGAGGAAGGGGTGAGAAGTTGGCAACCACAGAGCGTATTGTTTATGGCCGCACAAGAGCACGAGAGGAAGTACGCCTTTCAAGCGCGATGCGCAACAGGGCCCCTGTGTCTGCAGCTGCGAGTTGCTGACACTCACAAGTAGATAAGGGATGTTGTTTCGGAACCAGGTGCCGGCTTACAAACTGGTGTAGTGCATAGAACGATAATACATTTCGACTGCTTTACATTTTCTGAGGGTGTCTCAAACACCGGCTCACAGCCTATCAGCGCGACTGTGAAATGCACGCGAAAACATAGATCGTGGATGCTTTGTAAAGTTGACTTTTCCTACAAGTTCATATTTTAGCCTACTTTTCGAAGAAAATAAAGTATTCAAATATAAATTTCCTGTCTGCGTGTGTGTGTATGTGTAGGAGTATGTGTGTATCTGTGCGTGTGTGTCCCCCCATCTTTCAATTTTTGAACGCATAACCGAATGTCACCAAACTCAGTTAACATATAGTACTAAATTAGGACACCTGACTTTTGGAGTCACGCTTGGCCCTTACTTTCAAAATGGTGGTCATTTGAAAATTTTGAGCCATATGTCATCTCGAAAACCATTTAACCGATTTTAATCATCTTTTGTATACTGATAGCGCAATTCGTAAGCATTAAATTCAGAGGGGAATATTGTTATCACGCCATTTTGGAAGATAGTGCCCCACGAAAAATAAAACTTTTACGTTATATCTCGAAAATTACGCTACCTATTTTGGTGAAATTTGTCACGTAAGTTAAACCATGATTGGCCAGATTAATGCAAGTAATTGAATTTAATTAGACACTTATTTTCAAAATTGTGGCCTTACAAATATTTGAGGTTTATTTGGTATTACTACCATACCGTTTGACCTATTTCAACCAAATTTTGTATGCTAGCAGTATCTATAACAAGCAACTTATAATTCAAATAACAATCACTTTTGTAGACCATTTTGAAAGATAGCACCACAGGAAATAATAAAGCTTTTATGGTATATCTGTAAAACTACAAAACAAATTTTTTTACGCACTTATTTTTTTAATTATGGCCATGCAAGTATTTTAGTTTATTTGGTATTACTTCCATACAATTTAGCCAATTTCAACCAAATTTTGTACGCTGGCGGTATGTATCACAAGCATCATACGAGCAAAACAAGAACCACTTTTATCAGCCATTTTAAAAGATAGCGCCTCATGTAAAAATAAATCTTTTGCAATATAACTTGAAAACTACTCAACCAATTTGCGCCAAATTTAGCACATAAGAAATATTATGATAGGCCAGGTGTAAATGAGTAATGACACTTCACTATGCACTTATTTCCAAAATGGCTGCCATACAAATATTCTAGGTTTATTTGGTATAAGTACCATACCATTTAACCAATTTAAACCAAATTTTGTGCATTGGGAGTATCTATGACAAGCATCAAATATGCAATATACAGCCACTTCATTTTGCAAGATAGCACTACATGAATTTATCAAGATTGTGTGTAATGTCTCGGAAAAATATTGACATATTCCTACCAAATTTGGCAATAAAGTAGTACTGTTGCAGTTTATCTGTGCTAATTTATTACAAGTAAGGCAGACTCTTATTTTCAAAATGCCGGGCATATAGCTGTTTAAGCCTACAATGCTATATTTTCGAAAATATTTAATCAATTCAAAACTAACTTTGTATGCTTGGAATATATAAAACAAACATGAAATGTGTCTACACAGAGCCTCTTTTGTCCTCCATATTGTGAGATAGTGCCATACGAATAAATAAATATTTTATGTCATAACTAGGAAAAAAATTTACTGATTCCTACCAAATATGGCAAACAGGTAGTAGTGCAGTAGGTTATGTTATCTGATGTGTTTTACGTATATTAGACACTTTTTTTCAAAATGGTGGCCATATAGTTGCTTAGTTTTGTTTGTTAGATTGTTTAAACCATGTAATTAATTCCAAAAAAACTATGTATGAAGGCTGTAAATATTACAACAATCAAATGTGTACTAAAATTCTCTTTTATCCTCCATTTTTGTAAAATAGTATCACTTGACAAAATAAAATTATGTGAACTGCGAAAAAAAAACAACCTATTTCTACCCAATTCGGCTAGCAATTAGCACTATGGCAGGCTATGTAAACTAATAAATGTTGAGAGGGTCAGGCACACATATTTTCTAAATCGCGGCCATATAGAGATTTTACCTCAGAATTTTTTATTTTCCAAACCACAAAACAAACTCCAATTAAACTTTGCATGCTCAGAGTATCAGTTGTATCCATCACATTTCTCCGCCATTTTGTAAGATAGCCCCACAACAAATAATATAGTCTTAATGCCGTATCTCGGGAAACAATCAATCGATTTCTTTCAAATTTGGCGATGAACTTGTACTGTAGTAGGCTATATTAATTTATATGTTTAAAATATGCAAGTCACTTATTTTCTGAATGGCGTGCAGTTAATTGCAAGGTAGCTTAATTGTATGAGTTTTTTCTTGATTCGAATCCCAGGTAAGTCACTCGTGTATTTTAAATGTCTTTGTACTGTTTCACATGTTTCTGGTTTCATCTCTAATTAATAATTAATATTGCTGTCAATGAGACTTCAACGACTGGCTTCCATCTACGCATTCAAGAACTTCACTCAAATTTATTTGCACCCATGTGGAGGAAAGTAGGGACATGAGATATCTGTGACTTCTTGTTATTTTTAAAGCCACTAATCTATATGAATGTAAAGGCAACTCATGTAAACGTGAGCACTTTTGAAATCAAAATTTTTTAAAAATTCACTGTTCACAACTACTTACATGCTATAGTGCGCGATGACGAGCAAGCTCCTAGTTAAGGTGCCAGCATATGAATAAAAATAGTTATAATAATTTATTTGTATAGTGAGTTTCAAGTTCTAATTGGTTGCTTATTATGTCTGTGTTTGTTGATAAATACACATCATAGCTTGAATTCACACATTATTAACACATTTACATTCCTAAATAAAATTGCACGGTTTCTCTAGAACGCGCAAGAATAAAGTGTTCAGGTCCATGGCAATTATAGTTTTACGTAAGGGAAAATCATACCGAATGAGAAGAGAAGTAGATCCTAGGCAGGGTACTCAAATCTGCTCAATTTACCCTGAACAACCTACAGTAACTCATAGTTGCATTAAAACTCAAGAGAAATGTGCAAAGGGATTGTTTTTATAAAAAGAGAGTCACGTGGTTTCTAAGGCTTCACTGACGAAATGTAAATGCTGTCCCATGCGTTCACGGTTAACTGAGCACTTTTGAAAGCCCTGCGTATGGCCTTTTGAAAGCCCCGCGTAGTGCCTTTTGAAAGCCCCGCGTATGGCCTTTTGAAAGCTCCGCGTAGTGCCTTTTTTTCGATTTTGTATCCATCACCCATACGAAATAATAAAATTTTCACAGATCGCCTTGCATTACATGCCATATCCCAGTGAAACCGTGGAATTTTTAAGAACTTAAATGGGTTAATAATATGTATATTTGTGCTCTTGCGCGTATAGCCCTGAACGTAAACATTGCACACTGAATACAACGTCAAGAAGTAGTACTTTAGTTACTAAAGATCTGCCAACCTAACAAAGTATCTGCGCGCCAGTCTGTGCTGTAGCACGATGCGTAGAAAAGAGGAAAGAAGGAGGCTTTAAGGACCTAGTGCAGGATCCGCCGAGCGAAAGTATAACGTTTCACACGTTAAATGAAATGAGGCATGTGTCGGCAACCATTCAAAATGCCGCTTTGAAACGAAAATCATTCTGTGCTCTTTGAAGGTAATGACCATGCTACAAAAGATCATGTAGCAGTAAATTAATTAGATATTGTGTTTACGTGTACTTGTTGAATTTATAAAATAATTTACTTCTAATTTTAAGATTTTTAAAAATTTAACAAAAAAGTTTTGTATAAATGTGGCCTGGGCAAAGACGGGCAAAGCAATTTTTGATGGAAAACGATGTCGTGAAAGTTGGCCAAAAAACCTATAAAATAATTTAACATGTTAAAGATTATCATTTAACAAGGACGGCCCAGCTCTAAGCAGCTGCTTTATAAGGTGCTTCTCAGCAAATGATTACTGCGCAGTGCACATGTGCTCTCGACCCCGTATTCAATTGGCGGTGGGATGACTCAAAGCAAGTTCACCTACAAGTTGAACAACCACTTTCTTGCTGCTAGCAACAATTTCTGTTTGCCTGGTCAGCTTTTGTGCTGTCCGGCCCTGGTAAACGAGTTACTCTCTATGTGGTATACCTTGGCACTATTTTACAGTATGTAACTCTCATGTTCTCTATTTAATACATTGGCTTATATCACAAAACAGACGTTATACGGTCAGCTCTCAAGACCTCGATGTTAAGAGCTGCCCGAATCTCCCCACTCACGTTATAACGGCTGTTCGTGGACAACTGAGCAATTTCCAAAGACCTGTTTAAGATCTGATTTTATGCATATAGCGTATTATTCTATATTACATGAAATAAACGTTGTTATTGGCCTGATCACGTATGCATGCTTCGGTCAAGTGCAACTGTTAAGTTACTATTAAAGTATATATTTTACAAATTTCATTGTTGTTACACTTGCATGCATTTCAATGTTTACATCACTTTATTTAATCCAACATTGAGACTTAGGACTGTTTTCAATCCATCGTTATAAAATATATTGTGAACATATCAGTAATGGTGCCTGTTAAAATACATGCATGTAGGTGGAGTGACATTTTTCAAATATGAATTATCAAAAGTGTTAATTTAACCGTGAACAGCTTGTATAAAATCATACAGCATACCAGCTGTTAAAAAAACTGGGAAACCAGTGTGGTGAATTCTATTGAAATTGCATCCACTAGTTATCTGTCTTGTCCAACTATTTGCCATGCCTCTTTAGTTACTTGTCTTTTACACTCGTTACACTCGTTGTATGCTTTCAAATCTAGTTTCACTTTTCCATATTGCGTAAAATTTTTACCACAACGTTTTCAAATTGTTAAAGTCTAACAACAAATCGTGACCAATTTTCTAGGTTTGAATCGGCCTGCAGCCGTAGTATATTCAAGTGTTGGGAGTGTTCGACAGTTCAGAAGTCCAGATGCCATCCCTTACATTATTCAATTTTTGTCCAGCATGAACTGGGCAATGAAAGTTCATGATACTAAACGAGCTTTCTAGGCCACGCGAATGTTAAAATTCTACTCCACACAAACAGCCAATAACAACTTTAACGCCTCCAGACATTTCGAAGTATTGCTGCTTTATGAGAATATGAAGTAGGGGGTGCGCTGTTGTTATTCGATTTCATTCATAGAGACAGGCTTCATAAATGTACAATTGTGGATATCGCCAGTCACGTATAAAAAACTGCTCGAACGTGGATCGCTCTTCACATTTGTTTTATTTATTTGGTGGCTTTCAAGTGGCCATGGCTAGTGGAAGAGCTTGCGCCGACGGCCATGCCGCGCTGGAAACCTGGTGGTCTTTTGATCACCAGGTTTCAACAGCATTGGGCGGCTGCCAAGGACCAACATGTGGCCGTTGGCACACATACAAACATATTTGAGCCCTCTAAAGGTGAACAGGCAGGAGGTTGAGATAATAATAATAATAATAATGGCGTTTGGGGAGTGCACCCAGGGCACAGCAACACCCTCCGAGTGACGGTCTTTCAGCTGGGACCCCGAGCATGACAGAAATGAAACCCTAAAATGGAGCGGCGCTGGGATGCAAGGGCGGGGGAAACGGGAGTACCCCGAGAAAACCCGCCGGCAAGCGGCATCGTCCAGCACGATTCCCACATGCGAAAATCTGGGAGTGAACCCGCCGGGGATCAAACCCGGATCGCCGTGGTGTGGTGGAAGGCGAGCTCCCTGGACACTACGCCAACGTTGCTCCTAGGAGGTTGAGAGAGCTTAGAGTAGGTATTCCATCCAAACTTTGTCCCAGAGTGCGACACAAGTCACAAGTCACAAGGGTCCCGCCTGCCCGGCGCTTGAACTGCGTCGCAGTGTGTTCGAGACGCGGTTGTTTTCTTTTGACGAAACTATTAGACGTTCCCCCGGCATGTTTAACTACGAAAATACTCCAGACGAGGAAGGAATGGTACTTTAAAGTTCAACGCATGATGTAAATATTATTGTGGAGCCCTCCTATATAGTTAAAAACTGTTTTTTTCAGACTGTCATATCTTAAAACATACTAACCGTTTTGATCTATATAATATCACCGCTGAAAATCCCATAGGTAGACTACACGCAGCACCACGAGAACACTGCACATCAGTTCAGAGCTCTGCGCATAGTGGCGAAAGGGCTCTTATATCGCGTGCCAGTGTAACCCTTACAGCTCACGCGTTTCATGGCCTAAAAACAACAGAAAAATNGAAAGGGCTCTTATATCGCGTGCCAGTGTAACCCTTACAGCTCACGCGTTTCATGGCCTAAAAACAACAGAAAAATGACGTAGGCAGCCGGGCTCCTTTAGGAAGGAACCGTACTTATTTAGGAAACGGGAAGAGAGTCGGCCAGGTACTGCATTAAGGAATCATGCCAGGGTTCACTCGGATTTACTTCGGTAAACTCTGGAAAACTAAAATCGTGATGACTGCACAGTAGGGTGGAGTGAACTTACTAGGCGAAAAAAAAAAAATACTCTAATCGAAATGGAATAGTTGCGAAANGAAAGGGCTCTTATATCGCGTGCCAGTGTAACCCTTACAGCTCACGCGTTTCATGGCCTAAAAACAACAGAAAAACGACGTAGGCAGCCGGGCTCCTTTAGGAAGGAACCGTACTTATTTAGGAAACGGGAAGAGAGTCGGCCAGGTACTGCATTAAGGAATCATGCCAGGGTTCACTCGGATTTACTTCGGTAAACTCTGGAAAACTGAAATCGTGATGACTGCACAGGGAATCGCACCTGCGAGCTCCCGAATGTGAATCGAGTGGCTGACCGCTGTGCTACTTCGCTCGGAGTGTGAAACAGCCACAACATTGCTTCACTAAATCTCATACAGTACTAAGAAAAATCATTACTCTTTACTCTTTATTTCATTGTCACTTAATTAACTAATCCCGTCAAATGAAAATCAAAGATTCGCAACTATTTGCTCTACTTTCCCGTTTGAGAAAGGGATTCCTTTGTACTGAAGTTATAACATTCGTCCCGATTTTGTATATGTATATATTTAAACAGAGTTACGAAAAGTTATTCNGTATATGTATATATTTAAACAGAGTTACGAAAAGTTATTCCAGTATCCGTGAATAAGTGTTTGCTACGTAAGGAGAACGAGGCTTATTCGGGAAAATTAGGGATCTATATGTCTTTAATATGAAATAAATTATATCAGAAAAATCTATTACCCATATATATATCAGACAGACATTCGATGTCATGAAAACTAGGCCTAATCTAGTTAAATTCCAGTGTAGTGTTAGCATTTCACGGGACTGAGCTTTACATTTCTAAACCTGCACCCCTGAGTATGGCNAGTTAAATTCCAGTGTAGTGTTAGCATTTCACGGGACTGAGCTTTACATTTCTAAACCTGCACCCCTGAGTATGGCGAATATGGTAAGAAAATGTTTTATACATATTTATGTACTAAAAACATAAAAGCAAAATTGTTAAAAAATCTAGAATTGCAAGACTTGTGTTCAAGGTTCCGGCAATCAAGGCAATATAATTCTCCGAATTCAAAAGCTAATTATTTTTCAGATTTTTTCTCCGCGTGGGTATTAGAAATCCGGTAAGTCTTTCTGTTTTGCAGATATTGTTGTGATGCAAAATGAGCCCACATAACTTAGAATAGTACTCCATTTAACTTGGTAGTTCGTGAAACTGACAAACAATTCTGAGGAATTCATGGGCACATAAGCACGTTTCTTAGCGCTGAATCTTTACTCTATCCAGGTTTTCATTTCAATGGGCAGAACACTAACCCAAACTATCTTAGCGAAATAAATATTTGTGCACTGTTTGAGCACGAATTGTATATTTTCTCGTAATTCCGTGCCTTAGTTCAATTAGAGTTCAGCTTTGGACCATGACATTCCAAGTTCGAATACTGATGATGTTTTTAATTTTTTTGTGTAAACTTGGAAAGTAAGTCTCTCCTTTATCAGCTCTTCGTCAAGAGAGGCGAAGATGATAAACAACTATTAAAAAAGATCGAAGTACTTAGCTCGAGTTTGAAGTGAAAGCAATCTCTTGACGACTAGCGAAAACAAGCTATTGTTTGTTATCTGAAATTCACACAGAAAGTATTATTCTTCTGAAAAGGAAAAAAACTAAATCCATTTTCCTCTTCCCGCCTCAACCCACAATCGTCAACAGGAATCTTCTGTAATGCCACATGACTAAAACTATAGTTTATATCACATTAGCAGGCATACTTTCTGGACGGGTGTTATACTTGTCCACAATTATATGTTTGTGTTTGGTATGCCTGCATAGAAGCGAAGCGATGCCCCTACGCACTACGATTACATCAGCAAGTTAGGCCTACATCTTTAATTCATCAACTAGTTTCAGACACACCATTTTCTTGGTTAAGAGTCCGTCCATTCTAGAAATAATATACGTGAATAATAGACAAAGCGGTTTAACTATATACTTATTCATGTTTAACAGATTTCTGCCAAAAATATAATATCCACTTTTAATACTGAATAATTCACTTAAAATCTATTCGTTGTTTCTTCACACTTTTTGAAATATACCTTAGAAAAATCACCCCATGTATGAAGTGATTGGTTGTGTCCTAAATATGACACGCACCACAGCGTTTATACTTCTTTTAAACATAATATCTTATTTGTTTATTAAATTGAACATTTGCTTATATTTTATTTACGTATTGTCAATATTTTACGTTTATAATTAATATATAAACGTAAGATAATAGGCGTTTTGGTAATTCCTAGTAAGAAGTAGTTGTAATGCAAAATGTTGTTACACTCAAGTGGGCACGAATGCGGTGTACTGTCCAGTTGATGTAATGTTCTAGGCTCGGTTAAGCTTTGTTTGCATGAAACGGAGGCTTATGCTGGAGGTATAACTTAAGCAGGACTTCAGAAAAGTTAGAAGTAACCGTCAATTAGCTATAGCAATATTAACAAAATTAACAAAATTGAACGTAGTTTGGTCCCTAACTGAATCCTCACAACTCACTAATTTGCCTTT
Organism: Clitarchus hookeri; assembly: GCA_002778355.1. Classification (NCBI taxonomy): domain Eukaryota; kingdom Metazoa; phylum Arthropoda; class Insecta; order Phasmatodea; family Phasmatidae; genus Clitarchus; species Clitarchus hookeri. The sequence continues at coordinate 291,115 of NQII01001223.1, forward strand.
CAATACCATTTTTATAAAATTTTAACACTATTTTGAGCTTTCTTAAGTCAGTAAATCATTATAAAGTAAAACCGTATGTTTTGCAACCATAGACTGTGCATCGTCTGGAAACGGCAAAAGCATAAATTTCAACTGAGGAGTGTTTATAACAAGATCCTACAGTAAAGAGTGTCTTAAGAGCAGTAAATCAATAACCATAACTGTCATTCTAATAACCGTACTCTACTAACTAAGCCTTCGCAAACCTGCATGGGTATATTTCGTGTCTCGATAATTTAAACCTCGCCTAGATTTGTTTGAATGATTCTTGCAATTGAGGTATTTGATTGTTTAAACAATTATCGACAGACGCAATTGCAAACACATCGTTGTGGTCTAGTAAGTTTTCTGAGAGTGCAACAAGGTGTTTGCAATAGCGTATGTCCATAATTGGTCAAACACTCACCTAAACTCTCCAATGTAAAACTGCCACACGCTTGTGAACTGTGTATATCGACCACCGTGTGTTCGTGACTGCATTATAATAAGGAAATAATAAAAAATATTAACAAGCTAAGTTTTTTTCAATATCTGTGTTTATTTACATTTTTATTGTGATTATACTCTACTATATTGCATATTTAAAATGTTTTATTTTTCTTCTTCTTAAAAATGTAGCAGTGGATTTTCCATTCCAACATAGCAACAAGAGTTGGTGCATGAGGTTTTGGAAGACAATAATATTGTAAATATTGTACATTATCTTGGCTATTTTTATTAAAGTTTAAACGAGAATTTTCCGTCGAAATTTCTGCACTCGGAAAGCTAGCTCTAGTACTACAATGACAACAGAGTACCAGTTTCAAATACAGCATATGTTCGTTGACTCCGGTGGATGTAGGTGTCAGGTAAATTTAGTGCCACAGCACACAGTAAGGCACATTCTCTGTTGTTTTGCTATTTTTGTAATCCGTAGACGTTTCCTACCCTCATTAGTAAATATGGCATACACAGCAGTATGCTGAATGCTGAACATATACGCTGGAAGATACAATAGCGCTGCCAACACGTATGGCTGTCACCGCATCGCAAGACTAGAAGTAATAGTACCTGCCAATGTGATATAGAAAAGAGAAAGGTAAATTAACCTCAATTTTATCAACTAGGTATATCTTTAAAATGCTGCTATTACAATATTTAAGAAGGTGACAACTCCTCGCCTTTTGAAAGAATATACAAACATCAGGTCGGGAAGAAAGAGTGACATAGTAATGAAACGAAATCCAACAAGAAAGATTACGAAATACAGAGTTTCATTACAGATTATTACCGAAGTTAATTTAGGAACTGTTGGCCTGGAATTATACATGTACAGCTTGTGACAAATGTTTGCCTGGAATTGCATATGAACAGCTTCTTACAAATATTAGACTGGAATTTCATATGTACAGATTGTTACAAATTTTGGCCTGGAATTGCATATTTACAGATTGTTACAAATATTGGCCTGGAATTGCATATGTACAGCTTGTTACAAATGTTGGCCTGAAATTGAATATGTACATCTTGTTACAAATGTTTAGCCGAAATTGCATATTTACAGCTTGTTACAAATGTTGGCCTGGAATTGCATATTTACAGCTTGTTACAAATGTTGGCCTGGAATTGCATATGTATAGCTTGTTACAAATATTGGGCTGGAATTGCATATGTACAGCTTGTTACAAATGTTAGTCTGAAATTTAATATGTACAGCTTGTTACAAAAGTTTGGCCGGAATTGAATATGTACAGCTTGTTATAAATGTTGACCTGGAATTGCATATGTACAGCTTGTTACAAATGTTAGTCTGAAATTTAATATGTACAGCTTGTTACAAAAGTTTGGCCGGAATTGAATATGTACAGCTTGTTATAAATGTTGACCTGGAATTGCATATGTACAGCTTGTTACAAATGTTAGTCTGAAATTTAATATGTACAGCTTGTTACAAAAGTTTGGCCGGAATTGAATATGTACAGCTTGTTATAAATTTTGGCCTGGGATTGCATATGTACAGCTTGTCATAAATGTTGACCTGGAATTGCATATGTACAGCTTGTTACAAATGTTAGTCTGAAATTTAATATGTACAGCTTGTTACAAAAGTTTGGCCGGAATTGAATATGTACAGCTTGTTATAAATGTTGACCTGGAATTGCATATGTACAGCTTGTCATAAATTTTGGCCTGGGATTGCATATGTACAGCTTTTCACAAATGTTGGGATAGCGAGGTAATTCTGAGAATTGAATATGAGTGGCTAAGGAAATATAATCAACTCGTAGCCACTGCGAGGGTGAAAACTAGGAATTTTATCATTTCCTATCAATCTTCCGAGGAGAAAATATAACTCACATAAAAAGAAAGGGGGTGCGTGTACTTATGTACTTCTTTGGCGTGACTAAAATAAGATGATATTATACCATTTTTGTCACTAACAAATTTTTCACGTCACAATGTAAGTCAAATTAATTAATAAGATATGACTATTCACCATTAATTACTAATATAAATGAAATGTTTTTTTCTATTTGCTTATTACATGAACTGATTTTCTATCGGTTTTAAATATAACAATATGCTAAGTTTTGTACCTTGCGTTTGTATATAGCTTGACGCGAATGCGCGTTGGGTCATAAGCCTACCACGTTCACTATCGAATTTCGTTACACTGTGTGCGCGCAACGTCCGTTGCACACTAAACTTTTACCCTCAACGTGCCAAAAGAAGTACAACTTCAAAAATTGGGCTGTACTTCTCAGCAGTTCTGATTTTGTTCTGATTTTGTAGATGTTGAAAATCATAAATTTACCGAACCGCTTGCCTCAAGTGAACCAACGACCATGTGATTACTTGCACTAGAATAATTAAAAGCTCAGTTCGGCATGCTAGAGTAAATATAAGTTGTATGAGAACATACTTAAAGTAATTTCACAAAGAGAAACATTCTGAATATTTTTTAAAAATATATCTTGAAACTATCAATGAACGCACAGCCGCCACAAACTATGAAATCCGTGATGATCGACGGGAAACTGAAAGTAATCACTATCAAGCGCTTCAATAAAAAATTAAAAATAAGAAGAAGTAATTATTAGGATTACCAGATATAAATTAGCATTCGCATCGATCGTAATAGGTTAAGTATTTTGTAAATATACGTGGAAATGCGTGAGTCTGCAAAAATGGCAGATATGTAGTAATAGAATGTGTTAAGCTGGTAAACGAAATGATGTGTAAAAGCACGGGTTGCGATATTTGCAAACGAATGAACATTATTGTAAACTAAACGATAAGGCATGAGCTATATGATATCATCTCCTCGCGTTGCGAGAGGACGCGTTGAAATCTGCTGCCCTAAAGAACTGATAGCAAGCAGAAATTTTAATAGACTACGACCGTATGACACAACCATAAATAAGTTTCCATTTTATACATATGCTATAGCAATTTCATTCTTCAATCATTCTTTCACTATGCCCATCTTGTAGCAGCCTTTGTAATAAGGTAAGTTTCGTTTGTCTATTCTGAAAATTAACTCCATTGTTTTCNTATGCCCATCTTGTAGCAGCCTTTGTAATAAGGTAAGTTTCGTTTGTCTATTCTGAAAATTAACTCCATTGTTTTCACGGTTCTTTGATTGAGACCATGAAAATATGGTTCTTTACCTACTATAAATGCCTACATAATATTTTACTTCTTGCCTAACACCGCGAAGTTATTATGATAATTTTCAGGCTATCTTAACACATCACTTTTTACATGAGTTCAATCACTAGCAAAATTTGTAAGTAGTTTCAAAAATTAATAACTGGCAAACAATAAAGTATTCGATTAGTCAGTTAAAGACCTACACTTCGTTNTAAGAGCCGCCTCAATCTCTCCACTCACTCACTCTTTTTTTACAGTGGATGTGCGAAACAGATGTTGTTATTTATTAGTGCATACTCTATTCGCGGTTTCTTCACACTTTTTGAATCAAACTTTTAAAAATTAATTTTGGGTATGACGTGTTTGGTTGTTTCCCTAAATATGTCGTGTATCACTAATGTTGTATACTTGTGTTATTATAAAAGCACATTACTATTTATTAAACTTAACTTTTATTTAAATTTAATATATAAATTGTAATATTTCATTTATAATTAATGTAAAAAAAATGTGGATAAAATAGGTGTGTTGGTAATGCCTAGTAAAAAATAGGTATTGTGCAAAATTTTATTACACCGAGTGTACACGAATGCAGTGCGCTGTCCTGTTGGGTTAATTTTATGGACTAGGTAAAACTTNAAATTTTATTACACCGAGTGTACACGAATGCAGTGCGCTGTCCTGTTGGGTTAATTTTATGGACTAGGTAAAACTTTGTTTGCAAGAGGTGGAAGAACATCCTGGCAGTAGAACTTTAGCAGGGATTTAGAAAAATTTCAAATAACCATAAATGGCCTCTATAAAATGACTTTCCTTTGATAATTCGTTTGAACGTTAGCTTGCGGTGTGGAGAGGCAGTAACTGGAGTCTTTGAAAAGGAAGCAACTAACCAGCGATTTGATTCTAATCAATTAAACATCACCAGTGATTGACTGTCATTCGCTTGGCACTTAACCTCACATATAGTGTGATTAAACTGTACACCGATGTCAGTCAGACAAATCAATATGATTGCAATATTTGTGGTAATAATGAAATTATATGAATTGTTTACAAAGAGGGTTTTTCGTAACAACAAACGCACATATTTGTAGACACTGCTAAATATCATTATTATTGTCACAGACAAAATTTGAAGGGGTATCAATTTACACTTTTGTTTTTGGGAAAAGGGAACCAAGCTACATTTTTATGTATCGACAGGGGTTTGGNAAGGGGTATCAATTTACACTTTTGTTTTTGGGAAAAGGGAACCAAGCTACATTTTTATGTATCGACAGGGGTTTGGAAAACCGCGCCAATAAGGCGCTTCAAATGATATTGACAGGGTGCGATGTTACCTGTAATGCGGATATTGTACCCAGCCAAGTGGCAAATCAAATTCGCAGAGGATTAAAAGGAGGGATAAGGAGGTAACTTCCTCTGGCGGACTGTGACTGACTGCCAAGATAGCCAATATCGAAAGCTCTCCTTCGACTTCTTTTCCAACTCCTGGTTTTCAGCTCATTGTTTTGTGACCCTGGGGTTGCGTACCACAAGGAAAGATGAAGAGTCAAGTTTACAACCATTTAAACGCGATTTAAAGTGGAAAGCTAACATTAAACCTTCCTTATCAATTAAAAGTTACTCTTATTGCATATTTTTTGGAGGACACATTTTTTTTCCATAAGAAATTTACCTAATCAGTTTATCAAAATAGTGACTGAGGTTTTTGCGGTTAAAATTACGTGGTGCATAAAATGAACACCAAACACGTTGATAAAAAAAATCTTCAGGTTTTTGGAAGCCAATGAAGAAAACCTAAGAAACGGCATTACCAGGTGGTATTTTCCGGTAACATAGGAGCAAATATTTTGCCGGCCTGATGTATTACTGCCAAGCTATTTCTAAAGCCATAAATTAGCACTTCTCATTGCGGTGTAAGATATGGCGCAGAAGAATGGTATTATTCCGCTGAAATATTTGATCATAAAGTAGGCAGAAATTGTTATTTAGGATTACCATTTCTTGATTTCTTTTTGTTTGTTTCCAAAAATCTGCACATTTCAAAAAGTGTGTCCAGCGTTTATTTATCTACTCCCTGTTAAATATTCTTCCATACGAGGCCGTTCCCCCCTCCCCCCTTGACAATCATCTACGTTGTACTTTTAAACTTGTCTATTGGCAGGCGCGCGATTCGCAGCTGGATTCTTAAGATTAATTGCCATCCTGATCACGATCGCTGGTCGCCGAGTCCTTACGGTGAGTAACTTTCATCGCACGCCGTTAATAATTCGTTACAACGCTAGTAGATAAAAAATCACCAACTTTACGTACGAAGGCAGATTTATTCGCGTCCTTCATCGCAGCGAGAGATTGGAAAGTGCGCGAGGCGTTCTAATCTTCAGTAGAAACCTGGAAAAGACAGTTAAAAAGGTAAAATTGAAATATTGGTGTGAATTTTAAAAAGAACGTCAAGCTCGATTGACTGTAGTTTGAAGGTCGTGTGTTGCTTTGGAAGCCGGACTATATAGGTATGAATTGCAGAAATTCCCTTTGCCTTTCTTCAGACTTATTGTATAAATGGAGATAATTTTGAGAGCAAAAATAAGCCAACACTTACAATTCTTTATTCCAGGTGACCACATGATCACATTTTTCTTCGCGGATTTGTGTAGGCATGTGTGTTTGCAGATACAACATTCAAGTTAATACTGCACAGTCCAGGTTATTAAGATCTTTGAACCACATTATTTACGATTCGGTAATCCAAATCTAGCACCATGCAGTGAATAAAGGTGGAGCAAACACAGCCGACTTATAACCTATCAAAAACCCCAATTGTCTTTGGAAATTAAAATTTGATATCGCGAACTGAATCAGGCTTGCCAGAAGCTAAATCTGAGACAAGATGCACGGCCATGGCAAGATTTGTTTCTTCCCGTTACAGTAAAAAAAAATATAATCCTTTTTTATGAAAGAATGTAGTACTCAAAATTGTAACGCTCTTCACCAAAAATCATATATCCTGAAATTTTTAACACACACACACACACACACACTCGCCAGCTTATAAAGAAATAAACTTGTACAAACAACAATTTGGAACGAGACTTAAAAAGACTCAGGCGTAAACTGTGGCGTAATTTGGAAGAAACGTAAATTAACGGCGCCAGACTGTCAATAGTGTATGCAATGTACGAACATATTGCCATAGACATATAATTAGGGAAATAGGTTGCCCTGGGCGTCGTTCTGGGCGTGGAACTTCGAGATTGTCACTGACGGAACTCGCGTTGCAACAAATGCAGTGGGCAACAATGTCAGATAGGCAGGCATTTTTGGCGTCTCTTAATAAAAGCATAGCGTGCTAGATCCTTTGTTTTCACTATTCACCTACGATATGGTTTTAATTGTTTGTAATTCAGTGTAAATTTTGCATTATAACTTACAAAATATTACTTCCAAATAATGGAAGCTGTCACAAGTGCTTGCGGTGCAGGAATATGTGCAGTGTTGGGATGCAATAATTGATTTTAGCGTAATAATACCCGGTAGGTTTTACATTTCCGCCAAGTCAATATAAGTACAGTCTAGTTACAAAAATACTTCCACGCAACCATTAGTGATCACCTTATATGTTCAATCATTCTCCATAATCACTCAAAATCCCCACCAAATGTAATTACGTAGTAGACTCATAGTCCTCTCCCATAATTACCTAAAATCGCAGATTCTTGCTGCTTGGTAATATCAAACAGCTAATTGAAAAGAAGTGAAGCGTGGTAATTATTTTGAATTAGGTATTTTTTTTAGTAAACCTGCAATAATTTTTAATTTCATTCTGTTTGCCTTTTTTGTTTAGATTTGTGTAAAATTTTAACTCTCTCTAGTCAAAATATATGAAAAACTTATTGGTTTTCTTAAGCTGTCATAAATGATGTGGGTGTAAACTTTTGCTACTTTGTCGAAGAAATAGGGGTTGAACTAATGGAAAATCCGTTTTTTTTGGGACCTTTGTAGTTTACTTAATTAGTGCTCAAACAGCTGCACCGTTTTAATGAAAAATCCACATTCCCAGCAGGTAAAGGCTGTTCGCGATAAACTGAGCACTTTTGAAAGCCCTGCTTGATATCTGCTTGTATACACATCGTGTTTTCTTCCACTGTGTATACAATAACATTGCCATAAGCCTCATAACTTTATCCATTCATTGTAAAATTGCGGAATAACGTTATTTGTAAATATTACAAATATTTACTAATTCTTACACTCGTATGCATTTAAAAGCAACACAGGGCAAAATAAATCACTTAGTTACTCACAAATGTTTATCTAGCACTTTTAGTTCAACGCTGAGGCCGACCTCTCCTGGCGTAGTCGGTTGGTGCGGGAGGTTATGGAATCGAATCCCAGGTAAGGCATAGGTTTTAGGTTAAGTAATAAGTTCGTTTATTAGTCATCCCCTGATTAGCCTTCAGGCATAACACCACGGGACATTTATAAGTACTTTCCAATCAATCAACGTTGAGAAATGGGACTACTTTCTCTTTATCGTTATCATGTTTACTGGGCGCATGCCATTCAGTGTGCGCAATGAAATATGTGTAAATTATATGTAAGTAGTAACAGCGACATTTTTTAAACGTTTTTTGCATAAGTGCTCACGTTGATGTGAATAGTATATAGGTAAAATTTTTTTTCGCATTTTTGCTCCATTCTGGTTTCTTCGTTTTGTTATTCAACAAATGAGACTACATTTGAGAGAAAGTTTACACCGGTGTTAATGGTGCAGACGTACGTCTTAAATAGGAAAAATTTTAGGAGAAAAGGACCTCGCGGTATAATAAAATGCATTATAGAGCACGGCGAGTGCATATTTTTAATACAAATAAAGGAATATTAACAATTTTAATACTAATTTATACGACCTGATAAGAAGAAAAGAGGGAGATGGGTGGGATTACAACCAGCAACATCTCCTTCTCAGATGCTGCGCTCCTAGACTTCTCACTATCGTGTGTCTAGACTACAGGGGAATCGCAGAGTCTTCTCGAGGGTTTCCCGTTTCTGCCGCCTTACATTCCTGCGCTGCTCCATTTCCACCTCGTTTCTCCTTAACCGGCTCTTAACACGTAGTTGTTAAGAGCCACCGTAACCTCCACTTTCTTAGACTACCGTGTGGTGACACATACGTCTCTTGGAGCGCGATTCTCATTAAGGAGGATTGAGCCCGTCCGTCTGTACCAAGCGAGAGGTTTGGTTCAACCCAACCAAATATTTTTTTATAGAGGCAAATGGATTTATACGGTTGATTCAAACAAATATTTTGTGGTCAGGTACATTTTCTTGGCTCGAAAACATGGCTTGTTTGGTTCAAGTGCGTATTTTGTTAGCCGAACCAAATCAGCTTTGTTCAAATTCGTATTTGGTTTACTCAACAAAATATGTCGGTATGGTGACTATATTATTGTTTGGCCATACACAAACATACATTTGGTTGGCTCAAACGAACCTTTCTCTCGGTGTTGAACTTAGCAGCTATCTCGCTTTGTCTTCTGTTTCAGACATCAGTTAGTAGTTTCACAGACGTTCTGAATTTGTTGACCCTTCACTGCCTTTATTAATTTCTAACAGGTAACAGCTGAGAAGAAAAAAGTGATTATTTTATGCGAACGACTACAGAGGTGATAGCAGGAATAGGAAACCGATAGTACAGATTTCAGGAAGTGTGCCAAGTTGTACCCTATGCCTTGTCAGCCCACATAATGTAAATCACTTTCTTTAATGTCAGGTTTNGTTGGAACAGTATACAGGATGGAAGTTGGCGGCATGAAGTGCAGTCAAGTGCAAATATACCTATCAGATGGAATTTGATTGGAGAGATTGGAGAGATCCCCGAGAAAACCCGCCTACCAGCACCATCGTCCGTCACGATCCTCATGTGTAAAAATCCGGGGGTGACCCCGCCGGGAATCGAACCCGGTTCCCCTAGGTGCGAGGCGAGTTGTCTGATCACTACACCGCCGCGACTCCTATCTGCCAGTCAGAATAACTTGAACTCCTCTACGGCCGAATAGTGGTACCGACGTAATTGCTCTGCCGATACACGGAGGACGAATGAGAATTGCGCAGCTGGTGTGGACGCGAAGCCACTGCACGAGACAACATGCGTACGGTCTAGCGTGCTCGCGTGTCGCCCGCCAAGTGCGGTCGCGTGCACTCGCGTGCGGAAGCCGTCAGATAGCCCCGGGGTCACGAGGCCGGTAGCTCGCGGCCACCATCCTGTCGTCCGCCCTCTCCGTTGATGTCCAACGTTGCACCAGTTTTCTCCCGATTTACGAACTTCAGCCAGATGACTNTAGCCCCGGGGTCACGAGGCCGGTAGCTCGCGGCCACCATCCTGTCGTCCGCCCGCTCCGTTGATGTCCAACGTTGCACCAGTTTTCTCCCGATATACGAACTTCAGCCAGATGACTACCACATAAACTGACTGTTCTCCGGCTGCAGGGAGTATTTATAGTATTGTCGGCTCTGGTCCAAAATCTTCTCTTAATGCTTCGTTACCAGAAAAGTTCAGTATTGCCTCCGAAACTTCCTGCAACATACAACGCCCGCCCGCCCCTTCGCCGCTGCAACGGCCCGGGCCACTGCAGTCCTCTGCTAACGAGATGCGTAACACCAAAAGATGAGCTAAGCCGATTTTGGTCTTCTGCGCATGTTCTCAACCTTGACTTACCCCGCACCAGCGCAACTACCCGGTTTGATTCCCGGTGGGATCGTGGCTGGATTTTCGAAAGTGGGAATTGTGCCGGACGATGCCGCTTGCCGGCGGGTTTTCTCGGGATCTCTCATTTATCCCTCTCTTGCATTCCGGTGCTGCTCCGTATCCACCTCACTTCACCCTCGTCAGCTCACAAGACCTCGCTGTTAAGAGACGCCCAAACCTCTCCTCTCTACTCCGACAATATAGCTGTCAAAGTCACTTTTATATGGAATAAAAAGTACATTTGCCAATTTTCATTTAATCTAATCGCATTAAAACTCGTTAACGGAAGTATGCAAAAATCTCAAAGCACTTGTAAACAAAACAGTGCTATAGCCTCAAATTCTATCAACGGCGTTAATGTAAATCGTATTTGCAGAGAAGCAGTCCAATATTGGCACAAGGTGAGTGGCTACTGCGCAACTCGGGTGCTCACTCTACCCCATTTTCCCTCTACGACGAGATCAGAGCCCGGCCCCGGTATAGGTTGTTCACGGTTACTTCCAACTTTCCTGAAGCCCTGCTAACGTTCTGCTTCCAGGATATTCCTCCGCCTCATGCAAACAAGTACTGAAAAATTACGCCAAAGGAAAAACGCGCCCGATTCGTGCGCACTCAATGCAATATTATTTTCCATAATAACTATTACTTACTGGGCGTTACCACCGCGAATTTTTATCCCTGTGTTTATTCATATTAATTTGTAAGTGAAATATTATAGGTCATTGATAGAATGCAACCGCAAATTCAATTTATGTAAAAATAAGTTACATTTATGTTAACACGCGTATAAATCGCGTGCAATACGTGACATATCTAGGACAGAACCGAGCAAAACACGCGTAGGGTAATTTTAAAAGGGTTTGATTTAAAAAGTGTGAAGAAGCCGTGATGGACAATAGACGACGAGCGCCTGTAGACAGCCTGCACTGTCGCTGTTGTGCGTGCACGTGAGGAAGTTGCCTACTTAATGTTGCTGATGACAAAAAGAAGCATTATTTTATTCTTGTATTAAACACCGTTTAATTTGCAGACATTCATTACAAGTGCTCTTTCTTAGCATAAAAAAAATTATATCCGATTGTTTTTTAATCACACCACGTCAACAAAACCAATTCAGTGTTTTTGCGACGTACAAATATATTAAACCAATTGATTTACAGAAAATCTAACAAGGGCGACCGAAAGATCGTGTTTTTATTCATAAGGTATGACAGGGAGATTTATTTTGAAAAATATCATAGACTGCTAGAAATCAAAAATACTCTCTTTTTTTTTTTTTTTTTTTTTTACAGTTTCGAGATAATTTCTTAATGCTATTTATAAGATTCCTTGAACTAGCTTATGGCATCTATTTCAATTCAAATTATCTCAATTCGGTGATTTAGTTTTATTACTTGTACAGTCGAGAAACAATAAAATTGCTATTTTGACATGCCATTGATTAAAAAGTTATGTAGTCTAAAAACATTTTTCGAAGAAATAATACTCATAATTGGTGTGTACAAGTTAAACAAAATTTCGTACAAATATAAAATAATAATTTTCGGTAACCAGCACCCTTAATGGGACGTCCTACTTCAGGCTTTTTTTCCAAGTTTGATGCAGAGAAGTGCGGGAGCGATAAGGGCGACACTGTCACGCGCATCAAGTGCACCATCGCCACTAAGCACAAGGCTCTCAACTGGCGTGCCATGTTCTCGCCGTGCACTGACATTAAGCAGCGAACCTGTGATTTTATTGATGTAAAGTCTGAAACAATTTTCAATGCAGGGCCCTTAAGTATTTCTGTAAATATCTTACTCTTATTTTGATATAAAGTACTATGAAAAAACATTTTGCAGCCGCGTTGGAGTACTCAGAAATGAGGTTTCTAATGTGTGTTAAATCCTGAAAGCACTCAACAGCCCTAATTAGAATTATGTGTTCTTTACGTAGCTCAGCACATTAGACTCGCTTTTAATAGTTTTGTGGGAAAACGTTTATTTTAACTATCTGCAACGCAGTTCAAGTGCCAGGTATACGGGCCACTTGAGAGTCCGTGGAATATTAATCGACGTTCAAAACGTTAATTACCTTTTACAAGTTTATAGAAGCCTGTGTATGGAAACCAAGGCTTGACTAACTTATACAATTTTTCTCACTAACATTTTTATCATATATTTAACTAATGTTATGTATTTTTGACGAACTATGTATTACACCATACGTTTTCATATGCGACTGGGTCGCATTCTATGCCAAATAGCTGCGTTAGTAGTACATACATGGGGCTTTTAGCACAGGGTTCAGGCAGGGACAGGAGACAGGAGCCGTTCGCCATCTATCTTGGTAGGCGTTGGCGAGGGCCATGTTAATAGGTGCTGTCCGCCATATTTGTTGACAAATCACCCAGGGCTCGATACTATGTTGGATGTTCTTCCCCCCCGACATCCCAAGAAATTATTTTATAAAAAATTATTCTAATAAATATTATTTTAATAAAAACGTATTTAATGACAAGTTATTTTATAAAATATGTATACAAATTAAAAAGTATATGTCCAGTTCCTTGGATTTACATAATTATATCGGTTTAGAGTGTTGCTGCAGATCGTAATTCCATTTGTCTTCTTTTTTCAAGGAAATTTAAAAAAATCCAGCCTGATAATTTTTACCTAGAAACGATTTAAATAAATATTAAATAATTTAAGCCTGCCACTTAGGTACTCCGTGGATCAGGGGGCTTATTGACTCTGCCATCACAAAAACCTCCAACCAAATAAAATGGTAAAAATTAGGGCACACCACCAATCATACCCTCACCTCACACCGCCGACCATTTCTTCGCCNTAATTATATCGGTTTAGAGTGTTGCTGCAGATCGTAATTCCATTTGTCTTCTTTTTTCAAGGAAATTTAAAAAAAATCCAGCCTGATAATTTTTACCTAGAAACGATTTAAATAAATATTAAATAATTTAAGCCTGCCACTTAGGTACTCCGTGGATCAGGGGGCTTATTGACTCTGCCATCACAAAAACCTCTAACCAAATAAAATGGTAAAAATTAGGGCACACCACCAATCATACCCTCACCTCACACCGCCGACCATTTCTTCGCCNTTCCCCCTCCGACTCTCACCCAAAAATCCTCCGCACCACTGCCACTCACCAGTTCAGTTCTCCCCTGGCACACAAAATTCTGAAAATCGAGAATCATGTAATGTCATTACCCAACTCACCCTGCCTACGAGTCATAAAAATCGATTATAGCATGTTTCCTCATAGCAATATTTAATTTTTATTTTTGTATATTATGCATAACATATATATTTTCCATTATCTTATAACAATTGGAATATTAGTTTAGCGCATACCCTCAATCACTATGACTTCAAGAACTATTCCGAATAGGATATTTCGTTTATAAAAATTCATAGTAAATGTATGGTTGTTTGCATTCTAAGTACATTTAAAGGTACGCGATGTATCATTGAGCTCGCATTTTTTTTTTTTTCAGTTGGGTCTGTATCTTAAATTATAGTATCCCACATTTTCGCAATTCAGGTTGTAAGCAAGCGAATATTTATGTGCATATTCGATTATAATGAGCGATTTCTTATGGCCAGGCTCGTGAAATTCAGTTTGCAAGAATCATTTCTAACTACAGGAAAATATGCATGTATAATCCCTACAACAATTATAGACAAAGTGACTATCTAAATATATATAAAAAAAATTTCATCATAGTGCTTTTTTATAAAAAAAATTTGTTTATAACATGGTAAAAAAAATTTGAGTCAAAATATTTAAATAATTTTTATTTTTTTTATTTTCTTACTACACAATTATTTATGTTTGTCTACGTAAAGTCTGCTTCCATATAAACATAACCTTCAGTTATAATTCGTTAAATACGAAACCATCTATTTGGGCACTCGTGAACTTCGTTCTGCTGTGCAGTAATCTTGAAGGCAAAGTCCTTGCAGTAGAAAAGATACCGATATGCCATTTAAAGTTCTGTAAATGATACACTAGCAGTACCAGATGGTTTGGCTATCATCATATCAGAAGGAGCAGGAACCATGGATGAATATGTCTTCGTGGAAAGAGATGTTGCTCCTGGTGATGAGGTGCCAGGTTCGTCGTTCACACTGGTCGCAGCAGATTTGGTAGTGGAGCCATATGATCGAAATCACCGTCCGTCACTCCACCGATGGAGGCCGCAAGAACTCTCTATTGCAGATCCGGCACCTAGGCATCGATGAGGCCTGCAGTTTATCTTTGCTTGACCTTACATGTTAACAGTAAGTATAAATGCCGTATAAAAGCGACCCTACAGTCACTAAATTCATGGTGCCGTGTGGTGTGAAGATGCGAAAATACCTTGTTGCAGTAACTGCAGGGATTAAGTTTTCTCTGGTGGCGGATTAACAGGCGACGTCCCGAACACTGCCAGAGACAGGTCAGCCAAAGAACTGGATGGTACAGCTGAAGAAACAGATTTTGCAGTTATAAATGGTGCTGTCAGTTCGTCCGAAGTTGCAGTCGACCCTATTGAAGACGTCTCAACCAAAGAAGTCGATTGCACTGTCGACATCATGACTGAAGATTGCGATTGTGGTGCTGTTACTACACGCGTTCCATCTGAAGAACTCTATGGTGCTTCTGATGGACCCACGATCGACGTCTCCATTATATTTATGCCAGGTACCGTCACCTGCTGCGATGATCTGCCACTCACCAAGACCTATATCAAACTAAGCTCCATAAAATGAACCCAGCTATATCTGTCCATGAAGTTACATAAATATTGTATTGCATCATGGGAGGTGAAGGCATATTCAATGTTGCACCTTGTGATGAGTTTACGAGTAAAGCATTTGTTCTCGTCGTAGGCATTGACAATGTGGAGTGTATAGGGTACGAAACGATGTTACTGTTGTCAATCGCACCTATGTCGGAGGTTGCAGCAAAACTCAGATATAAATTTTTTCCCAGCACTGCGGGTGCCTTTAAGTAATAACTATCACCGACACGTAGGTTTATCACATGCCTGTGTCCCTTTGCATTTATACACTTTGTGAAAATCAAATGTAAATTGTGATACTGCGAATTGTGGATAATTTACAATGTGTGTAATAGACATCGATGATAGGTGGACCGATTCCATTTGTTCTCAGTCGCAGATGATCCACCAAGTCGAGTGTCCAGCCAGAGCGCTTCAATATAATTTCTTCCTCCTCGCAGCACACCTTCTCTATGCTCTTTTCAACACCGGCTTCGATGTCATCCGCATTATCTTCAGGTAAGTTCGAGGTCTCGATTGCTTTCTTTTTGTAAATATCTGGTTTATTATAGCTAAATTTCAACCATATGTTATATTTCACAGGCCAGTGTTTCCACACCTCCTAGGTAAGTCGGTTTATAAAATATTGTTTCATACAGGTCAGAAATGAACAAACATCTTAAACCAAAGATATCGAATTTTGAGCAACATAAGTTTTCAAAAGCCCTCTGAATGCTGATTCCTACAGGAAAAATCCATTTGCACTCGTCTACTTTCTAAGTTGCGATGCAAGGTGGGGAATTGCTAGGTGTAGCTTCTCATTCGCGGGTCGAAGTTGCATTGGGACCAGACTTTGCTGTGAACTGCAAATAGGAAGTATGAACCGCTAGGCCTGCATCATAGGATGGTGCACCCCGTTCACGCTGTTACAGATATATTTTTTAACGGTCGGGGCGAGTTAACTGTTTAGAGCACTTCTCATATCGATTTGGCATGTGTATGGAACTCCTTACACGTGCTTTATTTCCGTTCCTTCGTGGTTCATTAGCATTTGCGAAAGTCTTGGTGGAACANGTATGGAACTCCTTACACGTGCTTTATTTCCGTTCCTTCGTGGTTCATTAGCATTTGCGAAAGTCTTGGTGGAACGTAAAGGGGGAGAGGGGAAGGGTAATGAGTGCATGCGTCTGTTTAAGTGTTTTTAAATTAACTTTTTTGATCGTAGTGTGTTTATGATTTTATATAATCTGAATCGTGCTACCTTAATAAAAATACGATAAATAAAATTTTCAAAATTCGGTAGTGACCCCTAAACTTTATTTAAAAAAAAACACAGGTTAATTTTCCATGTATTAGAAAAATATTACACAGTTTCCCACTGAAATTTCAAATCTTAGATTTTAAGAACCACCCTAACATATCACAGTAACTTCTTGTTTTTCGTATGATTTTGACTTGTTTTTTTATTACAGTGCTAACTTATAATCTCGGAACTGCCTTCGTTTATTTGGGAAATTTTATTCCCGCACTCCTCTCCACGCAGATCTTTCATTGGTCGAGAAAGACGGCGGATGTGCCATTGTTAACTCCGAGTAGGCCGTGACACCGCTCTCGACTCTTGCTCGTATCTGAACAGGAAATGACGCTCTTCAAGTCTGCAGGTGTAGTGAAGCGCCCGAGCTGTGCCCCTTATCTCGCCACGTCACATCCTCACTGACGTCACACACGATGATGTTTAACCTCGCCCGTTCTTCCCTTCACCATTCGGGACTAAGAATCTCTGTGGCCTGGATTCGTTTACTGTAAATCCAAACAGTTGCATATTTTTTTAAAAATACAATAGGTTTTAACGATTGTTTTAAGTTTTCCGAGGCAACTGAAAAACTGTCGTGTTCGTGGTGTTTGATGTAAATGGCCATATACCATTACGAAATTATTAAAGGTACTGCGTGGCTTGACACGCTTGGAGTTGGAATTTTGTGTGTGTGTGTGTGTGTGTGTGTGTGGTGCATTGAAAGAATAAGCAAATTCGTTATAAAATGTTGTGCGTGTGCAAATTGAAATTAAATCAATTTTCTCCGCATGTATTTTTCCTCGGAGAATTTCGTTTTTAATTAATTTTGTTTTCGATCGATTTAATTTAGCATGTTCATAGAAGCCGAGTATAACAGATTTAAGTAAAACCATTATTTCATTAAGAATGTCACTATAAAAATGTATAATAATATATTACAAACAGTTACAATAACAATGTCATGAGATTAAAATGCCAAATTGATTGGTGCGTCTAGCCTACGAGTGGATAATTAAACCTAAGAAGTGGATAATGCTGCATTGTTAAATAAATTCAATAAGGCGAGTGTCAGGCAAGAATGATGGATCTTGAACTAACTGTTCGTCATATTCATAAGATTGCATGGGATTTTTTAGTATTTTCATATACTTTTTTTTTAACTTTTCGACAATTTCATATTTAAGGTTACTTCCTCGATCGCTGTAATTCAAGATCGCAGATCACTTGTGTACGAGTGGGCCTACATACGTGAGATAATCTCTAGTGATGGTGCCACATTACTGACGAAATTCAATATTCCAATCATGCTACTAATAAGGCGGTTTTATTTAATAGGAGAGTTGTATTCTGATGGACGTAGGAAAATGTGAAATATAGAAATATTTCAGGATCACTCTGAGTTCAAGGTCACAGTCGAAGTCAAACTGAAATGACAGTGCACAAATACCTTCTCGACTTGCACTGTGTACCACGGGCTGGTACTCTGTCTCCGAACCTACCTTACTATACTACTCACTCAGAACACCAGTTTTAATAGAACGTGTATTCGTTTTACTTATGAGCGGGACCCCATGCTTGGAGCTTTTAACTGCGTTTGAGGCTCAGAAGCAAACGAGCGATAAGGGCGACACTAACACATGTTCCTAGAGTCCCTTTACTTTTACGCGCAAGGCGCTGAACTGGCATGCAATGTCTTCATCGTGCTGCGTGTACTTATGAAACTTTAAGCGCTGACCCTCGTGTGTTTGCTGAAAAGCCTGAAGAAAAGTTCAGTTCAGATTCCTATAATTGTTTCGCACGTTTCCAAATAGTATTTTAAGAGATACAGCAGTGTGAAAAAGCAGTTTGAACCTGTTCAGACCCAGTGTACACAATTCTGTACACTACACGCTGCGAATTTCAGTGACCTATGACCTTGACCTTACCTGTGGGTAAATGACTTGCAAACCGTGGCACTGGTTTAGGTCATGATTGGATCATATCACTGCAGCGGAACACAGTGCTTACAGTTCATTGGCTGTGACAAAGGAAGACGTGTTGGGTCGACTTAAGTACAGCACGCATCACAAAATGTTTTGTTCGCAACACCTGAAACCGTAAATTAAAGTGGGTCTGAAATGGTGAGCTATGTTGGAGGGCTCGGAAAAGGCATTTATAAAGTGCGTGATGTGTAAAGAGTATTATTCGTGCCTCGTTTGAAGTGTGCTTTTTCGTACGTCGGTATATTAGAAACACGTTAGGTAATTTAATTTTAAAAAAACACACGGATTTCAAATACACTGCAACGCAAATCAAGCGCAGGTAGGCGGAACCACTGATCATTAATTTTATTTTCAACCGTGTATACTTTCTTTGCAACTAGTCAATAAAACAAAGATTGAACTTTGCAGTTCTCTGATTTGTTTTAATGAATTGTATTGCCTTCTTATTCCAATGCCAAACCCATAAAAATCATTCAAGCACAATAAAAATTTAAGTGTGTAATACAACGTCGATGGTTGTTAAACACCACAAATGTCATTAAAAACGCATCGTTAATCATCTGAAACAAGGCCAGCGTCTGAGAATGTCACGTCCTCTACGCTCTGAGGACATCGGGAGACAGCAATCACGATAATTTAAATACTGCACGTCCTCAAGTTTTTGCGTGTATTGAAGGGCTGCATTCAAAGACTATAACGGTATAGTAAGGTCGTTTAAAAACACTGAAACCTTCCGCTACTGGCATACACAAATTTATACATGTTTCAAAATAATCACATAAATGACTTTTACTCTGCACTTCCAAAGATTAGTTCCAAATATTATAAAAACGAATCGTCAGATCAATAACATGTCTAATAATTAATGTCACCCAAACCTGTTTGTAGTGTAGTTGGTTGCAGCCAATAAAAAATAGAGTCATGGAAGTTTTTTTTAGAGTTTCCGAGACTTAAGTGAGGGTTAACATAGTTGCAAGCACAACACTCACGATACACTTTTTTTTTTTTAATTGCAACAAGCCCGACAATTTTAGTGCTCGTTGCGTAAAGCATAATAGGAATTCAGCACACGCAGAAATTGTCTACTTGTGCTCGGCGGTGCACTGCGAATAAGTTAACACCCTCCTGCGGATATCACAATCAAGGACAGTGGTAGTATATATATAGTGTTACACGAGCCATTTTACATATAATGAAATTTTTTTATTAACATATTAACAATTTTTTAATTATTAATTAAAACATCTAATCTAAGCATTTGAATTTTAAAAAATAACAACCGTATTAGCATAAATAACTGAATTTAAATATTGAAACTGGGTACCTTGATTTGAATTTTTCAATTCAGATTGTAAGTATAATTTTTTAATTCACCACTTTACATTTTTTAAATTTAGTTTGTGAATATGCTTTTTTTTTAGTTTGCACCACTATTACTTTTTAAATTTCTAAATTCTGGCTGTACATATAATTTTTAAATTCATCGCCTAAAACTTTTGTGATTAAATTTTTTGAACTTTTTTTTTTAATTTATTGATAAAAAAAATGATTGGTAAGTTAATTGAAGGTTTCAATTAATGTAGAATGTTCCGTGGTATACACANAATTTATTGATAAAAAAAATGATTGGTAAGTTAATTGAAGGTTTCAATTAATGTAGAATGTTCCGTGGTATACACATCAACATGTACACATAACAGAGCAACAGGAAATATTTAAAAGTGTTTAGATAGCTTCTCAACCGATATTTACATGTGGCATTTAACCTGAAGGCGTACTGGTGGGCATGTGGTTTGAATGAAATGCAGAGTACCCCACCAAAGTATCTCTCCGCCCCCCCTCCCACAATTAATAAGTCACTGGATCCGCATCTGTCATGTAACTCCCTCAATTCTTACCCTTCAAATTCCTCTCCTGTAATGAGTACAGCATTTTCAACAAACACGAATGAGAATAAATCTAGAGAAGTCGGTTATCAAGATCGTACCAGTGATTCTAATGAGTAAAATTCAATAAATATCGAACCAGAATTTGTATAAAACTGTACTGCTTGTGTCGAAAAAATATTTTGTTTAGTAACAATAGTCCAAATATTGGTTTTTGTTTTACCGTTTTTGAAAACGTATTCTTTTTATCAGCAATAAAAATTTTTCTACGTGAATTATAACGCATGCGTTTGTGCTACACAGAGTACAGTTTAATCCTCTTCAGGGACGCATCTTGTCAGTTTTATATTTATGCAATTAAGTGGTAGCCGGAAAGATGTGATTCGAATGCAGTTGACTATAAACACCACGTGTTGGCACGAAGGAAATACCATCTTCCTTGGAATTTCTTATGTGATTACTTAACATTATGGTGTATTACTGAATTAAAATGTCGGGAGCGGTGCATGTGTAGGCAACCATTTTCATTGAGTTTATCATATATGGAATCCACTGCAGAATACGTTAGTAAGAGACTTTCACAATTGTTTTTAACACTGAAATATATTCGAAAACACACTTAACCATACAAAAAAATAAGCACAAATTGTNACTTTCACAATTGTTTTTAACACTGAAATATATTCGAAAACACACTTAACCATACAAAAAAATAAGCACAAATTGTGTCTCTGCTTTATATATGGGACGGTACGTTTCTGGGTGTAGTTTTCTTTTCAAGATTCTATATGTTCTCTCCCTATAGAAGCATAGGTGTTACTAATATGAATTTCAAAAGCCCTTGTTCTTATTCTGTATAATAAATGTGCAGATTCTCGTTTTACCTTGTTTCTTTTTACACTACGCCATTGTACATTNTTGTTCTTATTCTGTATAATAAATGTGCAGATTCTCGTTTTACCTTGTTTCTTTTTACACTACGCCATTGTACATTTCGGTTTTCAAGATAAGGGTATGTTTCAGAATGGTGTCACATAAAACCCTAAATAACATGATGTAAGTGTATTTACAGGATTATAATTTCACACTAAAAGCGTATTGATTTTTTTTCCAAACAGTGGAAGACATTTGATAAACATTCGTAGTTATTCTATTATAGCAAAATTCAAAATATTTGTGTCCTATCTCGGGAGNGTGGAAGACATTTGATAAACATTCGTAGTTATTCTATTATAGCAAAATTCAAAATATTTGTGTCCTATCTCGGGAAATAATTAACTCGTACCCACCAAAATTCAGGCTTCAAGTTAAACTTTTGTAGTCGATCTTAATTTATGTGACTCATTNATAATTAACTCGTACCCACCAAAATTCAGGCTTCAAGTTAAACTTTTGTAGTCGATCTTAATTTATGTGACTCATTGAAGTAGTCACATATTTTCAAATAACAGGAATGTGAATATTTTAGATTAGCAAACCATATGTCACAAATAATTTTAACCGAATTTATTATGTATCAGTAGATATAAAAAACATAGAATGTACCAATGTAGTAATGAAAATAGCACCACATTAGAAACGGGAGCATTTATGGGATATTTTCGGGACCAAAAAAACGATTCCTTTCGAAATTGCACATACGTAATGCTACAGTAGGCCATGTTTTAAGTTTTTCTAGCTTTATTTGCAGTACATATCATGTTAATTATTAATACAAGATTGTCATATTAATTTTTAAATTTAACAACTTACAATTAAAGTTTGTATGGTGAAAGTAGAAATTAGGAGCATAAAATATGCTTATAGAGAATATTTTGGCTGACTTGCATTTAATTGTTGGATTGATATAATCAAGCCAACTGACAGATTTCTTTAAAAATACGAGAATTAGTCTCAGATATTACTAAATTAACTAACCAATAATAATATAAATAAGTTAAGCAACCTTCGCTTACTCGGGCATTCCATGGACAAGGTAGCGAACAGGATACGTGGTTTATGTGGACACAGAATTGAAAGAAAAAAAATGTTAGCCCAGCACCAGGTAGGCAATGCCCTCAGACGACTTTGTAGTAGGTTTTGGATGCCCATTGTGCAACTTAGCCTCAAAATTGGTGAATACGAGATTTTGATACCGAGAAGATAGGATTTGGGACTTGGATTTGTGCACACAGTTGGTGATCTGGGACGTCATGGATATTCAAGAGTATAAACTGGCGTGGAGGTGATTGTGTCTGGAGAAGGGAATAATTTTGGATTGCTGTTGGGATCCTTTTCTTCTAGACACCAAAGGCCTCTGCGATTGTTTCAACAAGAATTGTTGTTGGTTTTTTTTTATATGATATGTGTTCAGTAATGAGTGGTTTTTCTGAGATAATCACTGGATGTTTTAAATATGTTATATTGGAATCCTAAACGCTAATTTTGAATGATGTTTTGAAAATATAATTGTTGAATATGCTTAATCGAATTGTTATCTATGTTTTTTAAATTGAAAGAAAGTGTCAGAAGGAAAAGAATATGAGACCATAATTAAATTNAGTAATGAGTGGTTTTTCTGAGATAATCACTGGATGTTTTAAATATGTTATATTGGAATCCTAAACGCTAATTTTTAATGATGTTTTGAAAATATAATTGTTGAATATGCTAAATCGAATTGTTATCTATGTTTTTTAAATTGAAAGAAAGTGTCAGAAGGAAAAGAATACGAGACCATAATTAAATTNAATCGAATTGTTATCTATGTTTTTTAAATTGAAAGAAAGTGTCAGAAGGAAAAGAATACGAGACCATAATTAAATTAATACCAAAATTATACAGTGTTTTGGACATTTGTGTGTAAACCCACCCATTCTGGTCACCAAGATATAGTGACTATCAATTACTCCGCTTTAGAAAGATTTTGGTGATATATGCTTCCCATTCCCGTCCTCTTCCTGAACAGTCTTAGTGGTAGGTAGGCAGGGATTTGGAGGGAAGTTGCGGAAGTATTAAGAACCCATCACAATGCATATATTTGAAGTTACTGAACCCAGTCCACCCAAACTATAGACTGGTTACTACCGGATTTGATACACCAAAACCTTCCTCTGTAATAATGCAGTTGGTTTAACGCCAACTTACGGTACGAGGTATCATATGTCCGAGTACCAGGTAAGGCATGTGTTTTTTTTTTTTGTCTCACTAATATTATATTTGTTTCTGGTTGCATCTCTAATGATATCGCTAAGAACGAAACGTCAAGACCAACCAAACAACTAACTTTTTTTAAAATTTCATCAAAATTATTTGCATCCGTGTAGAAGAAAGTAGGCTCATTAGTTACGTCGATAACTTCTTGTTTTTAGTGTAATCATTACTTGTTGTCATAGTAAAAGTTAACAAGTGTCCAACGATGTGATGCAAGCATTGCCTGTTGACATTCTAAGATAAACCAAATTTGAAAATTAAAGCTTCAAACATAAATAACATATACACATGTACGAATGTACATATGCATGTTATGCCCTTAAATTTTTACTATTTCCTTGCACACCAATGAAAATTAAACCAAAACTTACAATATTTTTGTCCCGAAATAGCATTATAGTAAGTTACTTCGNCCTTGCACACCAATGAAAATTAAACCAAAACTTACAATATTTTTGTCCCGAAATAGCATTATAGTAAGTTACTTCGCGTATTGCTTATTATTTCTTATAATAATTATTTTTGAAATATGAAAGAACTCTTTATATTATTCCTGCTTTTTAGTTTACTGCGTTGAATTTTAAAATCCTTTACAAGGCACTCAATGGGATGAATTCAACAATTAGATATTATCGTACACTTTAAATTGGCCTGAAAAAAGAGTTTTTAAAAAGATCTTAGAATGCAAAACAAATGACCGAGCGAGCACTTAAGAAGCAGACTGCATTAAGAAAAGATTGCTTGTTATCATACGCCCGCACACACGCGCACGTTTATAAGAGAAGGCCTGTAATTAGAACACGAAACCTGTGCGTGCAGTTTCTCGTCGGTAAGGGATGCCAACCGTCAAAATGTTGCCTTGGCAGCTGATTTATGAGCTAGGTGAGTGGTTGGACCGGTAACTGAAAGATCTTCCACAACATGGCCTTTTCAAGATACAGTTCGTGGCCAGTTAATTGCTATGTAGCATTATGAATAATATTAAAATCCACATGTGGTTCTCCAGGGCTTTAAGGTAGGTTCAACATGGATTAGAAGCTGACGCCAAGTCGAGAAGAATACCATACCCAAAGGACGGACGTGTTCGGAGCCTGTCTGGAGAAGGAATGAATGAAGACCGACGAGGCACGAAATATCTCTAAATAGTATAAAACAAAGTCGCTTATACTCGCCGGTCTGTGTATTCGCTTAGTACTTCTGAACTACTTCATGGATTTCGATGCGGTTTTCAACATCATTTAGAGAATTTTTGGGGAAAGTTTTGGTGTTTAATTAATTAATTTTTAATGTTAGGATAGTAGAGAAATGTCATACCGTTTGTTATCAAGTCGTAAAAAACCGCTTTTAGGGCGCTTACATGGCTTGCGCTGACTAAACCATAAGAGATACATCAAATTAATGTACTACAGAATTGTAACTCTCAAAAAGGTATACAGAAAAGTCTGCGATAGCATATGTTTATCTTTTAAGGATGACCCACAGTAACCATTTTTGTCTTTCAAAGTATNGCGATAGCATATGTTTATCTTTTAAGGATGACCCACAGTAACCATTTTTGTCTTTCAAAGTATCGTCGTGAAAACTAAATTGTTACCGGGCGAAGCCGGGCCGGTTCGCTAGTAAATAATAATATTGAAGTAGTGAAGCTCTAACAGAGTATAACTTTACATTATGGGCTACTTTCCCGGTTTAAAACAAGGTAGCCCCTGCGGCGTCATCGTTATTCAAGGCAAGTAATCTTACCTCAGTTATGTCAGGCGCCGCGGTGACTTAACGGTTAGACTGCTTGCCTCCCACCAAAGCAAACCGGGTTATATCCCCAGCGGGTCACTCACAGATTTTCGCAAGTGGGAATCATGTCGGACGATATGGATTTCCTTGGGATCTCCCGTTTCCCCTACCCGTGCATTCTGGCATGCTCCATTCTCACCTCATTTCACTTCCATGGGCTCTCAATACCTCGTTGTTAAGAGCCACCCACATATCTGAACTCAACTTAACTAATTTATGTATATTCCCCTTTATCTCTCACAGCTGAGCATAAACGCCATACAGCTGGTTTCGCAAAAGTGCGATGCGACGCTGCAAGATGAGTTAAAGCCAATCAGAGCGAAGCGGCTAGCTGTCGTCGACAGATGGTGAAGGAGACTTTGCACATCACCTTGTGCCATTGACAGGCAACGGCAAAAGTCTTACGTTCTGTGACTACATGTGAGCCAATAGGTCTCTTTGTGCACCGTTGCGCATTTTGCCAACGGCAATTTGCCGTCACATTTAAAACAACAAATGCCGTCGTGTTCTAGAAAAAGCCGCTACCAAAGCTGTCGGCAAAACGCTCGACGTTTTCTGAGCACACGGCTGCTAAAGGCCCTCTTCATGCAGGCGAGTGACACGGTCTGCCGTCGGAAATCGGGCCATCAGAGGTGCCAATCGCTCCGTCATACACCTTCAAATCAGTTATGTGAAGGTTCCAAGTGGGTGCAGTTCACATTGTTTAAGTCTAAGCTTTACCCCTTTTTCATAAATTCTTTGTTTTTGCGTTATGATTTCGGATTCATAGTAATTACTGACAGTGCACGATTAGAGGAAATTTACATTTAACAAGTTGATTTATATTTTTGGGGGTAATTTTAACACATGTTCTTGGAATTCGACTTTTTACCATAAAAGTTAAAAAGAAAATCAATTATCAAAATTTGAAAAATATCAAGAAATGGTAAAAAAATAAAGACGCAATTTCCGAATCTGCCTGATCAGTTTCCTTCAAAGTTAGGAGAAAAGTACAACCACAAGTCCGTAGCTACATTTGTGGGCTTTCATCGTGTGTAATAAAGTCCTATTGATATATATATATATATAATGTGTACAGTAGAGCGCAATAATAGAAACGCTGTCGCAAGCCAGTTCAGCGTCTTTCACGTAGGGGCGATGGGGCACTAGGCGCGCGTGTTACTGTCGCCCGTATAGCTCCCTCCTTCTGCGCTTTGATAACTCATAACTGTTTCAGGTACATATGAGCCTTAACGACCAGGTTAATTAAATGAATACCCACACATAACAGTATTTTCTGACTGTAATACAGAAGTCACGTGATCAGAAGGCCTTACGGCATCAAAATACAAATTATCTTACGTCGGGCATCCCTGAGGTTCCAGTGAAGACTTATGCAGAATGTTGGAGGTCGTCCAGAAGAAACCAAGATCTCTGGTAGAGGTATCCATTGTCTAGTCGACCACAACACATATTGTTATTTGCGTCTAGATTAGTAACGTGGCGGTGTTCAAGTTAATATTTCTAAACTTGTTAGAAAACTAAAATAAGTTTATAAAGAAATCATTAAGTGCATAATCTTGATAAAGAAATTTACGCGTGTTTCCTAATATCTGCCTCATAGCCGTCACATCTACAGACCAAAACAAAAGTAATGTTGTGATACTGTACTTCAGGCTATAGGAGAGTGCAATACAGGAGTAAAACATTTACAATTTATTTTTTTAATACAAACCGTGAAAATTTTGAAATAAAAAAAAATTATTTGATTTTTTTATAAAAACACTAATTTACAAAGTGGAATACGAAAGCTTCTGTAATAAATATAAACGCAAGTTTTCTCGCCACGGACAATTCCGACGATAAGTTCTGCTTATGGTTTTCCATATTTCTAAACATAAAATGACGCTAAGAAATTACGTATGTAATAACGGAAAGGAATCGAGAATGGTGGAAATACTTTTATCGACTAATTATTCTAATATTTATTGATACCATCCAGATAAGGTTCTTAATTAAATTGCTTTGACAAAGTAGTGAAAAATTATTTTGTTATGCAAAGCTATATTATACTGCAAGCGACACAAATGTTTTAATTCTAATGAGATACTGACGTATGGAAACATTTTAATGGTGTCGTCTAACCACTGCTGACATCATCTTCTGTGATCCCTGCAAGTTTTCGTTGTCAAAGAAAGTGTGCCATGTAATTAATAATGATGTCAGAAAAAAAAATTCGTTTCAATTCGGACAGCTGTATCCTTGAAAACTACGAGATAAATAATAAGGAATGAAAGCTACCTTTATTTAATGAAGTTCTACCGCAGCCTAGAGTTAGAAGGAGGTGAACTGCTAATTAACCAAGTGAATAATTGCATGAGTGCTTTACTGCTACAACAACTGGAATTTATTAACATGGCAGGAATAGAGTTTAGAAAGGAGTTATGTAAATTGAGGAGGAAAATATGGAACGTGTAAATGCACTTACGAATCCAAATATGTCATCCGTCAATTTTCCATCCACTGAAGATGTACGATGAACCTCAGCTTTTGGCCGACAAACTCCGAAATTCACAATTCCTGCAGAATGTTTTCGGTAAAGCCTTGTTCGTACAAATTGGAGTTGAAAAAAATGAGCAGTAGCTGTAATGTATTATCAACACTAACGGAAGATAAGCATAATAGTTTTTTTTTTCAATACCGAAGCGTCAAAATAAAACGTTTTCTCATTTCCTGCTCTTNACGGAAGATAAGCATAATAGTTTTTTTTTTCAATACCGAAGCGTCAAAATAAAACGTTTTCTCATTTCCTGCTCTTACATCGAATTTTATTCAGGACATGCCACTTCTTACAAAAAATGCATTTCTCTGATGCAGGATAATTAGATGTGTGACCGAATTAAAATTTGCCAAATTAAGACATTGAACGAAATCAAGCACTTGTGTCCGTAGTGGGATATTAGCACTTACTGTGAGTCGTTGCTCAACTCAGTCTATGGTTAGCCTCTGTTTCTCATACGCCTGGAATTAAAATCTCCTGGTAGTCCATCAGGAATGGTGAAGCTACCCTCTATAAAAATAAGATTTTTTTATGGAACTCCCTGTCTATATAACATGAATTTCAACATCTGCGGACAGATGTAATACTCAGTTGGCGTGGAGCGACTCGTGGCTGTCATTTTATCGTCATTGTAACCCATTTGACCATTCGTGTATGAAAGTAACCTAAATCATGATTTGCGTAATGCTACAGTTATATTACTATTTTATCTACTTAGTTAAATGCGGAAATAATAAATAATTCCATTACTGCCTCCGATTGAAAATATGAACACCTGTAATCATAAACAATCAAAATATTGGCTAACTACATTTAACGCTCATTGACTGGCGAAGAAGTTTCAGACAGATTTTCATGTGTACGTATTCACCTAAATGTTTTTAGCTTACCACTTATTGCTGGCATTAAAATCAGAATTCCTTACAAGAGTATATAAAAAGAAAATTTTATTTTTTTATATAAGAAATTATACAAACATCTGGTGAGACATATTTAAAGACGTTGATATACCGAACAGAATTTAATATGTATCATAAATCGTACTGGCGTCTCTAATGTTGGGATGTGATGAATGGAAGTCGATCAGAAAATNAGAATTTAATATGTATCATAAATCGTACTGGCGTCTCTAATGTTGGGATGTGATGAATGGAAGTCGATCAGAAAAATAACATTTTGTTGATATCCTCTCTTTATTAAACACGGAAATCAGCGTATGATTTATATATCCAAGCGACGAANAAAATAACATTTTGTTGATATCCTCTCTTTATTAAACACGGAAATCAGCGTATGATTTATATATCCAAGCGACGAATGTAGTTATTTGAGTAGGTTCTCTCGCATTCCGTATATTCCTGCAAATAATTATAGCACACGACTGAAGATTGAGCTCTATGGAAATCATAAAATTTAGCACTAAATAATAGTACACATCTCTCCGCCATCTGGAACGTCGTTTGCTTTCCAGCACTTTAAAGCGTTAGCTTCAGCAGACTGTGGAGAACTCACCGCAGGCTAATAATAGTTGACACCTACTAACGTTCCTAAGACAACTTTGCAGCTGAACACTTCGATAAACAAGTTTATTTTCTGAGCTTTCATGAATGAAACGAGAGGCTGCTCAGTGATCCAGGACTCACTAGACCAGAATCAACGACACCAGTGAACGACCCACGCTCTGATGTGAATGGTTGATTATTTGCCCAAAAAAACTGGTACACCTGCCTAATATCGTGTAGGCCCCCGCGAGCACGCAGAAGTGCTGCAAGACGACGTGACTAATGTCTAAATGTATGCAGGAGGCAATTCACACCATGAATCCTGCAGGGCAGTCCACAAATCCATAGGAGTGCGAGGCGGTGGAGATCTCTTCTGAACAGCATGTTGCAAGGCATCCCAGATATGCTCAATAATGTTCATGTCTGGTGATTATGGTGGCCAATGGAAGAGTCTTAAGTCAGAAGAGTATTCCTGGAGCCACTCGGTAGCAACTTTCGACGTGTGGGGTGTCGCATTGTCCTGCTGGAATTGTCCACGTCCGTCGGAATGCACAATGGACATGAATTAATGCAGGTGATCGGACATGATGCTTACGTATCTGTCACCTGTCAGAGTCGTATCTAGACGTATCAGGGGTCCCATTGCATGCGAACTGCACACGCCCCATACCATGACAGAGCTTCCACCAGCTTGAACAGTCCCCTGTTGATATGTTGGGTCCATGGATTCATGAGGATGTCTCCATACCCGTACACGTCCATCCGCCCGATACAATTGGAAACGAGACTCGTCAGACCAAGCAACGTGTTTCCAGTCATCAACAGTCTAAAGGCGATGTTGGTGGGCCCAAGCGAGGCGTAAAGCCTTGTGTTGTGCAGTCAACAACAGTACACGAGTGGGCCTTCGGCTCCGAAAGCCCATATCAATGATGGTCCGTTGAATAGGTCGCACGCTGGCACTTGTTGATGCCCCGGCATTGAAATCTGCGCCAATTTGAGGAAGGGTTGCAAGTCTGTCGCGTCTAATGATTCTCGCCATTTGTCATTTGTCCCGTTCCTTCACGATCTTTTTCCGGCTACAGCGATGTCGAAGATTAGATGTTTAAGCAGATGCCAGATATTCACGGTATACTCGTGAAATGGTCGTACGTGAAAATCCAAATTTTATCGCTACCTCGGAGATGCTATGTCCCATCTCTCGTGCGCCGACTATAACACCACGTTCAAACTCACTTAAATCTTGATAACCTGCCATTGTATCAGCAGTAATCAATCTAGCAACTTTGCCAGAAGCTTGTTGTCTTATATAGGCGCTACCGACAGCATCGCGTTACTCTGATTGGATCCATACCTCTGTTATTTGCATACGCCCGCCTATACCAGTTTTTTGGCTCTCCAGTGTATAAACTTTCCAGTTGTATTTAGCGATGGTACCTACAAAAATGACGTCTAAACTTAACTTTGGTCGCTGGTAAATCATTCAAATAACTTTTCATCTTCTTCTCTGCAATATAATGGTTTCTGAGTCGAAACAGGTATTTGAAATCTGGGTAGAATTTTCACTTTTGTGGGAAAATATTATGTAACTATGTGCTCGGCCAATAATACCCAGCAGACATATGTAACAGTAGGGACAAACATTAGATAACCTATTATAGTAAATGCCATAACCATAACGAAAGGGAGAGAGAACGAGAGAAAAAAGAGAGACAGCCATATAATACACACTTCACGCCAAACGAAAAACTGTTATGTTGGGCGACTATGACCACTTTGTTGAACTGCAGAGAACAAGATGTCGCATAATCTATTGCTAATGTCAGAATTATATTGTTTCATTTTTAACTTCAGGTCGAGTGGCGGAAATTTGACCGCACGCAGCTCGGAGCTACGACCCGTTAAGGGAAGCATTATCGACATGACATGTGGTTTCCTGTCGATGTGTAGCCATTTTATACAATTACTTGTACAAACGAACCATGAAGCGAAGACACAAATATCCACAATTCCACATGATAAACATCTGCTCCAGCTTGTAGTGGTATATTAGCTTCGTTCCTTTCAGGTACCGTCGCAGTTAGGGTGCAGGATGCAAATTCCAAAAACCTGTCGTAATAGTCTGATTGTTTATCCCGTTTTACATAAGCTGCCCAGTGTGTACCGGGTCCAGCTGTTGTGTCCAGATTACAATGGCACAGTCACCTCTGTTGGGTTAAGGGGGCAAAGCATCATTAATACACACTCCCCTGAAATGTTATATCTTTCATTTGCGTGCAAACAGTTCCAATGGCTCTTCCTACTGTGTCGTTTTTGCACATTTCCGTCTCCTACTGGGCATGGCCTTAGGTAGCGGCCTTTGCCGTTTTTTTTACCGATGGCGATAGCTTCCATATTTGCATTGTGTCTTTTTGTGCCTCGGACAACTGCTTCCGTTCGTTCGATGCTGTGTTGACGGCTCGGACGATACCACTCGTGGCTCCGATTAGGCTCCCGATGGCCCCCAGTAGATATTATCATGGTCTTATATGTTTCTTTCCCTTCGTCACTGCTTTTATTTTCACTTGTGCCTTTCTCTTGCTATCTCTACCTGTTACCTTTTAACCTGTGCCTTTCTCTTGCTCGTAAAACCCATTTTCATCTTCACCTTGGCCATCATCACCTTGCATACTCCCCATGTTGTTATTTTTTCTCCGAGTCCAGTGTCTAATGACATTCTAATCTCGTCGGCTTTCTGTGCACGTACCTTGTCTGCCTTGTGTCGAGTTTCCAGATACTTGTTTATGGAGTAAGCGATGTCGTGCTGCTTCCATGCCTCGTCGAGTGCATTGATGCCTGTGTCACCATGTGACATCCTTTCAGCTATCTTCGCTGCCGGCCCACAGAACTTGTATCCGGGAATTTGCAGCTCGAACGGTGGATTGTTTATTAGCATATCGACGATCCTGCTTCCAGCTATGATCTTACCTATTCGAGACATCGCTGTTAACCGGGCGAGAAAAGTATAAAAACGCTAATTTTATACCTTTTTTGTTTAAGTTTCATTCTAGACTTGGAACAGTACGGAAGTGAAGTGCTAATGTTGTATCTGCTTTGTCGCTTCTATGGTAGAGCGTTTACAGCTCTGCGCAGCATGCGTCGACACGAAATAACGACCTGCAGGATGATAAGTTTAAGTATGGCATTTCAGTACAAACTATGTCAGAGGCTGTTTACTCGGAGCGATATTTTGAAGAGACATTCTAAAACTTGTAGCATTGGTTCTCTGCAACTGGAATCAGCACCACAGTTAGCATCGCACACACTGCAAGATAGTAGTGGTAACATACATATTATCAAGAAGATGTTACTCTACTCATACACATCACTGCTGAAGATGAAGCTATCCCCCTCGAATCGTGATATGGGGGCCTATTTCCTAATACAGTGAGGGGCATCATCGCAGGACCATCACATTGTGGGAAAAAGCGCGTCCTACTGAGCATGCTGGAAGAAGAGAATGGCCTTCGGTCCAAAAACATGTAAGTTTATTGTAAATCGCTCCAGCAACCGAAATACTAGCAACTGTCATGATAAATTTTAATATGGCGATAATAAATTTGCAGCGATAATTACGCAGTCGTGCCACAGACTGAAGAATTGTCAAACTCGATATTTGTCTGTGATTACATTGCCTGCGAGAAGCAAAAGTGCATCCACAAGTACTTTAGCATGGGACGGTATGCGAAGGTGGACTTATTCACACATACACGAACAGCTTCTTCGCGACAGTAAAAACATGTTGGTGCTGTTTAGCATGGATGATATGAATTTGCGACATGTTGACATTAATACGGACATGATGTTATTAGATTTAATGTTTTGTTTGTGCCTTGTGCTGGAAAGACAAGTGCGGATTTTTGACGATCGCTAAGGACTGGTCCCTATATAATGGAAGGTACAGACGGGGTTTCGATCGGTTCATCACCGACCATCGTGAATAAGTTACAGCATATCGAAATTCAGGCAAAGTAGCCTCAAGTCGCGTCTTGAGAAAGACGAATATTGAGGTGGTCTCGTACCAAGAAACGATAAAACCTGTGATGCTGGTAGAAGAATAATTCGAAATGTTTGCAAACTTGAACGATCTGAGGATGCTGCTACTAAATATTACGTCCTAGAAACTAGTAATGACATCATTTCTAAATTGCGCATTATGTCGATAGAACGAAATACATTCTTTCGCACATACTTATCTGAGCTCGGGGCGAAAATAGATAGTATAAAGACAGAGATCGTCCGCGATATGATGGCCATAGATGAGCATGTGACGAGTGTTCATAGATAAATTATCGGCAGATTGCATGTGGAATCTGCATAAAATGAAGATAATCTGAAAAACCTGGAAGGATATATGACATGTACAGTCACTACTTTGATTTCCCGCCTCGCCACGAAAACGGATATTCAAAATTCCAGCAGGGACATATTGGATGTTCGCGGTGAATGCCTGGGCAAGATCGAAAGTATTTTGGCAGAGACCCATGATTAATCATATAAAAGAGATTAACAGTAACAAATTTTATTCAGTTCTGTGTTGAACATTGCCATTGACCTGCATTGGACGATATAGTCTGTTCACTCGAAGTATTTGCTCGACAATAGAGCCAAAATTTCGCGTGAAGAAATTTTTAACCCATTACTCGTCGTCTCGAAGTGCTCAGGAGGAGCGATGGAACATCCATAGCCGTTGAGACCGAAATTGATGATACTACTGAGTCTATGAAGAAGCGAAAACATGATGATACAGAAACAGATCGGGGCGGTGGATCCAATGCGGATGCGGATTTTCCACAAAATAAAAAAGTACGGCCGAGAGTCCCCAAACCCAACGCTCTGGTATGTCTATACCTACGATCGTACATAATGATAAATGGTTCTTCGGTGCTGATGAAATAGAGTTTCTATCTGGTGGGATCATCCAAGTTGGCGGTTACGAGGCACATGGAACGCCAGGGCTTTAAGAACTTATATTTCAAAAGGAGCCCAAAGTGTTTTCAGAATCCGACCTGTTGGAATACACGACAATGCTCGAACTCACGCATGCACTTTACCAAGATAATGATTCCGAGACCGGCGCTTATAAACGAGGATCATGAAAAAAATTGTCATTCTCGCAGACTTCTTCAGTGACCGAGCATTAAAAAGCGGTAAAGGTTTAAATAAGATAGAAGACAGGAACATCGACTACGTGTTCTGGGACGACCCGAAAGAGCTGGTAGGTAGGCTGCAGCTAATGCTCGCTTCAAAGAGGGTTGAATTGGAAATCACTACCACACTAACGAGATAATTTCAATAGTCGAATAACTGAAGGAGGGAGGCTACATACAGTACAATGGAGTCGATTGAGAATCGCCTATGAAATGCATGCATCTGCGATACGCAACTACAGCCACCGCAAGGTCATGACTTGAGGGATGAACTACCTTTTTCAAGCCGATCTCGTCGAGATGATACCATACACTCGGGTCAACAAGGGCTACAAATACATGTTGAATATCATCGATGCATGTTGCAAATTCGCCTGGGCCAGGCCTGGCAAGTCGAAGAATGTACGTGACGTCATCGAGGCCATGTTGGATGTATTGCGCGAAGGACGCATATCGTCTAATCCTCAAACCGACCAGGGCAAGGAGTTCTAAAATGCATAGTCCAAGGCCAGAAAGATAACATAAATAATTATTCCATGTACAGCAATCTCAAAGCTTCTATCATCGAAAGGTTCAACAGGTCTCTAAAGGGCAAGATGAGGAGGCATTTTGCTGCGAATGGCAACTACAAGTGGTTGGATTTACTCCAAAAACTCATTCGCGAGTATAATTCTACCAGTAATTCTACCACTCGCATGAAGCCTGAAGATGTGAAACACGACTCCCTGCTTGGAACCTTGTACACTGACGTGAAAAGTAGGGACCCATGCAAGCTTAAAGCCAAGTTTAGCGACTTGGTGAGCACCTCCATACAGAAAGGCATCTTCGAGAGACGGTTCACAGCGAATTGGAGCCCCGAACTCTTTCGTTTGCTACGTATACGCGACTATGCTCCGAGGACCTACTTTCTCGAGGATCTGAATAATGCTCCCATCCATGGCAGTTTCTATGCAGAGGAGATCCTGCCAACTAAGTTTCCTGAGGTGTATTTGGTCGATAAGGTCCTGAAATGGCATAATGGACGGTCGTATGTCAAGTGGTGAGGTTTCCTAGCCCGCTAAAATTCCTGGGTAGACGATGCGGTCGTCGAGGGGTGAACACAGAAGATTGCAATTAATAAATCTCCGTTAGTGGCGCCACAACCCATTCCGGTTTTAAACCGGTACAGCTCCCTACTGGAAATCCCAGATGGGAATTCCCAGACATTACCTGGCCCTTCAGATCGCCCACAAACCCACACACCACCGCGTGTCTCTGACAACAAGCAGNGAATTCCCAGACATTACCTGGCCCTTCAGATCGCCCACAAACCCACACACCACCGCGTGTCTCTGACAACAAGCAGGGAAAAGACAGGTTTACCGCATGATATCGAAATATACTCATGGGTAGTGAAAACGCTAAACTACAGATGTCATGCGCGCTTTTATCGTAGACAGGCCATCTAATGAATTTTATTTAAAGTGTAACGTTTTACTGAGATCTACTGTGGATATCCCGAAAATTCAGTCGCGAATGTGTCGAACCTCACGAGACAGATTATTTTACAATACATTTGGGTCGCGAATATCAGTGATTAGTTTTTACNGCGAATGTGTCGAACCTCACGAGACAGATTATTTTACAATACATTTGGGTCGCGAATATCAGTGATTAGTTTTTACAACGCGTACAAAACCGGCACGAAAAAAAGTTAAAAACTCTGTGCTAGATACGGCATTTGCTGGGAAACAAAGCCAGCGTTGCTGGACAAAATAATGAAAGCGAACTCTTCAGTATGAAACAACGTTCAGGGACATAATGCATATATTTAATTTCAGTGAACAAATTATTACTTATGTTTGAGATGTTTGTCATCTATGACTTAATTTTTAAATCAGGAAATACTCGTCAGTGATTCTGGACTCAGTATGCTTGCTTTGGCGGTCTAGTTGTTCGAATCCTACAACATAATGAATATTTTGATCATAATTAGGCATATTTTATACAAACGATAATTTAGTATATATGGAATCTCATTTGCCCAATCGACATAAAATCGCAAACGTTAAAACGCGTTAACCTACCAATCTTTCAACTAACTGCATTTTAATGAAATATTTGAATGATATATTTATAGCTCGTAACATGAAAAAAATACAAAGTAAAGTAATAATATTATTTTCATGAACCCTCCACGTTTTTTTAAGTAAATCAGTATAATGAGAAGTGCTCGCCAGCAGGTGCTCGGGAGAAGTGCGCCCTCTCTCTCTCTCTCTCTCTCTCTCTCTCTGACGCCGCAATCGCTCAGCGCTCCGTCTGCAGACACGTGCGAAATTCGCGTTATTATTTCAAGAGAGACTGGAGTTCAAACACTTATGTTTTTGTATTGCGTTCGTTATTGGACTACAGTTTGTCCGGACCCGCCTGCTTACGGCCGAAAGGAAACTTCTTACGAAAGGTGGGCCCAGCCACGATCAACCAAATCCTCACTGCCGCAGAAGTCAATAAACCAATGACACCGACCCGGATTTGAACAGGACGGGTGAATTTTAGCGTGCTGCCAGAAAACAACGCGAATTTGGCACGTGCCATATCCACGTGTTGTTCTGACGCATCGCGAATACAGCGGTGCAGAACACACCGAGTAATTTTAAGTCAGACAGCACTGCATTTCAACATTGCACAAAAGAATTGTGTGTGTGCAGGACCAGAAATATATTGAGTTGTCCCATCAAAATGTTTTTTCGAGTCAACATAACTTGAAAAGCAACCGAATTAATTTTGTTCAGCTAACAAAATACCACGCTTGAATTAGCTAAACCTCTCGAGTTGGGCCAAAATAAATTAGACCCTCAACAAAATATTTAGTTAAATCAATTGCATATATTTGTTTTGCCGCTCATTCGATTCCCTTCGTTCAAAAATACAGCTCGAGTGCTTATTTGTAATTTTTTTGTAGCGATAAGGATAGTACCAGTGTTTGCTATTGCATTTAGCGATGCTTAATTATGGTATAAACACTTTAACGAAACCAGCTGAACAGTAAACTATAAAGTAAAGGTGTAAAATTTAAAATATTTATTTGCGCACGTTGTCCAGTATTTGAAACGTATATAGCGCTCGGGCTCAGATGGTCTGTGTTCGACGCTCGGTCCGACATTATGTTTACCAAAACTCTTTAATTTACGTAGGTTAAAAACTAATCTTTGTTTGAGCCGACAAAATAAAAACAAAAAATAATAATTCGTTTTCAACAGCAAAATATTTAATTGCTCATATACAAACAATTAATTTTTTGTGCCAAACAAACTTTGATTCAACAGAGCCGTTTCCTCTTTGCAGCAGCCGTCGATTCGCGCAGTGTTTCTAAGATGAGGTGCAATTTCTTGACTCGTCATCATGCAAAAAGGTCTCGTCGTATGGTGCTTTTGTCACCGCATATTTCAAATTTTACGTATTCTTTTATCGGGACATCCTTGTTTCCTTGCGAAGTAGTTGGAAAGTAAAATCCACTCAGCAAGTGTTGAGGAATAAGGAATAATACAGCATTTCGATTCTATAGCTAAACATGTGGAACGCTGCTAAGACACCGTACTTTTTTAACTGGTGCTGCTAGTACAGTTAAAGTTATATACGTCTTTAATTGTAGCTCCCAACAAAGGAATCAAAGTTTAAGTAATGAGGTTACAAAATTAAAACTTCTTACGGAAATTATTTAACTATTTTCTTAACTCTAGCAACTACTAAACACTGTCGTATTAACATTGTGCACTTTCCAAATTGCCTAAATGTCCTAAATACAGGAAATTTCAAAAAATTTACTTATGTTAAAATTCCATCGATTCACAAAGTTGCAAGAACAATGGAATATCGCTTCTAGGCTTCCTCATAAAAATATTTAAAAAATCTTCAGAGAGAAATACTATGAACATGTCAACCCCCCACCACCACCCTTAAACACGAGCTGAGAAAGCTTATAAGCTATTTTGTCATTTAAAAAAGGCATTTTAAAACCATATCTTCAATACCGTTACCTGTCCGTTATTTGCTAAATATATTTTGCTTGCATCTACTCTTTCAGTAAAACCACAAAATAAAGTATTTTGTAAGAAGTACGTAAATAACAGAGATTTGCGTATTTTTAATAAATTATTTTCAAAAAAACTTTTACTAAACACACACTGTAATGGTTTTCCTTGTAAATCTGAACTTAACACATCGATCGTCGAGTCTCAAAAATTGTAAGTAATAAACACATTTTAAAAAAACGTATGCACTTTGAAATAGTGGCATTTCAGATAATTACTTGCTGGTGAAAGATCGCAATTGACTGTGTCGTAAAAAAACCAGTCACTGAAATCAGAATCTTGTTCGAAACCGCACGATAATAAGAGGGAGCAGAAAGATTCATAAATAACCGCTATTAACCAGTTGACGCGCGTACAGTTTCAGGCAATATTTCAACTTCGCTCCACTCTCCACGTACCCAGTGATTCTTTTGTAAACAAGTTATCCATATATCTTAGTTCTGTAAGGTATTACCGTGCGTTATAAATCCAGCGAATATGAGCGCAAGGCTTCTTAGTAAATTGGGTGAAGTGTAATAAACGTTACCCAGAGGAGATTACATAACATCTCTCAAAGGCGTATTTAAAAAGTTTTTCCTTAAAGAAAAAGGGGGG
>NQII01001223.1:330374-357223 GCA_002778355.1 Clitarchus hookeri
GGTTGGGGAGTTCATCTAGAGAATGATTACTATTATTTGTAGTTTAGCCAGAATTCTTTGTCGACAAGATAAACAAATAAGGCGAAAAATCTTAACGTTTTGTCAGTACTGTTATTAATATTTGTTTGTATGTAAATTAATATTTTGCTTCAGTGGTAGACTGGAATAATACGTTGTTCAGATCGGAATACAGGGGAGAGCCAGAGAGAGAGAGAGAGAGATAGAGAGAGAGATAGAGAAAGCACTTCAGTTCCCTGCAGTAGAAACTGCCGCTACTGCTAAATATTACAATTGTACTTTATAATTCCGCTAATAAAATTTTTTCATAGGGACAATAAACAGAAGTCATGTTGAGGAATCTGATTTATTTAAAATTTTGTGTCAAAAAATTGGCTGAAATTGAAACTGATGGAAGCTTCTATTAATTCCGTAAAACTCGTAGGAGCGAATTATTAATTCTGTCTTAAAATATTGAACTTAAAATGATTGTATCAAAATTTTAAATGTAATAATTTCCAAAAATTTACGTAAATAAGTTATATTTGTGTTATATTTTAAATTTAAACCTGAAACGTGAATTACACTTTATATGTGTGTTTATATATATATATATATATATATACACATACATATATATGCAAACTAGAGACTGCGTTGTCAATTAAAAACCAGCATGATTTAGGCAAAGAGATTAATAAATGTGACCTGAAACTTATAGCTTACGATCGTTAAAACTTACTATAAAATAATAGTAAGTTTTATTCACGCCCTCGTTTGCTAACTCCCCTGCAATGTTAGAAAAATAGTCCGTAAAATTACGGAATGAACCAGTTTCAAATTATCGAGACACCATCCTGAAATTGCGGACTCTGCGTTTTTTTTCCAATAACGTTCTCGCCGTAAATTTTACATAAATCTCCGTGAATTCACGGAACGTATCCATAAACTTGCAATTTTTTTTTGTCTGCTCTTTATACAAAGGGGTAACAAAAAACGTTTTACTTTCGTTGTGTGTGGGGTTTTCACTGCAGATAAAAATGACTATATAAAAATTTACANGGTAACAAAAAACGTTTTACTTTCGTTGTGTGTGGGGTTTTCACTGCAGATAAAAATGACTATATAAAAA
The DNA here is from genome assembly GCA_002778355.1 of Clitarchus hookeri. Taxonomy (NCBI): domain Eukaryota; kingdom Metazoa; phylum Arthropoda; class Insecta; order Phasmatodea; family Phasmatidae; genus Clitarchus; species Clitarchus hookeri. Next base: position 331,504 of record NQII01001223.1, read on the forward strand.
TTTACAACATTTTGACCGGTAGCAGGATTTGAACTCGGAAAATAACTGATAACCCAACGTCTTATCCACTCACTTACTACACTTTAAGCTTGAACACTGTTGTAGATATGGCATTCATACCGAACGATGTATGGACCTCTTAGTTTCTATATTCATGTTAANTTCATACCGAACGATGTATGGACCTCTTAGTTTCTATATTCATGTTAAGAGTGTTCACGAGTTTATTTCTTTATTCCAGGTTTGTAAACAGGGATAAGAAAATGAGGATTTTTTTTCGTAATGCATTTCACTGTNGAGTTTATTTCTTTATTCCAGGTTTGTAAACAGGGATAAGAAAATGAGGATTTTTTTTCGTAATGCATTTCACTGTGTATAACAGAAATTGAAAAAAGTTTAACTATTTTGTCCTGTAGTGGGATTTTAACACGAATCGATAAATTAACACTCAATAACTGTAACCACTCACCTACAAGCCTCTGTAAGGAGTAATGTATTTCGGAAATATGGATTTTACACGAAAGTGACGAACGCGCTAGCTATTTCGTTTTATTTCCTGTCTATAAAACGAGGTTACGAAAAAATAGTTTTATTTTAGTTGTGTGCGTGTTTCACCGTGTTTTGTCCTGTTGCCGAATTCGAAAAAATTATCAAATAATTCGCACTCCATGAGTGACTCGCCACTCACGTACTACTATTTTACACGAAGTAGTATTGTGAAGATGGGATTTTATACGCTTAAGTTATCTTCCGCATTGTTCGTGTATTAAGATCGAAGGCATAATAATACGAAAACTTCCGTATTTTGCATTTACGGAGCTCATTTCCGTTTTTCGTCATTACGGAGTGTCTTTCCGTAAATTAACTTTACATCTCCGTAAAAGATTCCGTAAACCTACGTACATTTCTAACAGTGTGCATATCTCTACAGGAGAATAAGCCCGCACGTGACCGCGTGTTTACACACTGCGAGCGCGCAATGGCGGACGCGAAATTACGTTAAAATGATTCACGTGGCAATGCGCTGTAAACTGGCGGGAAGTCGACCTTCGCATGTGCGTCATACACGTCCTCGAGTTTCACGCACGACACGTGTAACGACGGGGTAAATAATAACATGCGGTAGGATTTCATACGCGCTCTGGAATCTTTCTGCTTGTCGAAATTAGATGTTGTTCCTATAGGCTGTTCACGGTAAACTGAGCACTTTTGAAAGGCCCTGCTTAAGATCTACTTGTATGCACATTGTGCATTCTCCCGCCGTATGTAAAATTAACATTGCCACGGGCCTTATCACTTAGTTCATGCGTTGGTCTAGAGCAGTTATTCCCAAAGTTCTATGAACCACGACCAATTAGAAAAAATCCCAAAGTTTAGGAGCCACTTTAATGTCTTATGCGATAAACTGGCTCACTGAGTCGGTCGGCGCGAGTGTTGTCCACGGNGGGGTCGCATTCACTGCGTACTCTGCGTAGTATTTTACGTCTGATTTACAGTTGCATTGCATGTGTGTAGGTTCTCAATTATAACATTTATAACTCATGCATATATTTTTATAACTCATGCATATGTTTATGTATGTAATTATATTTTTCCGGACCCACCAAATTTTAGTCTGCGACCCACCAGTGTGTCACGACCCATACTTTGGGAAATAGTGGTCCAGAGAAACTGTGAAATTATAAAAAATATAATTATTTACAAATTCGCCATTTCTTTAAAAATATATGTATTAAAAACCATAAATCTAAAGAAATAATTTCAGTATTCACAAATGATTAAGACGTGGAACCACTTTTTGTCCGTCGTTGTCAAATTTACTGGGCGCCTATCAGCTTGTGTGTCCGGTAAAATATGGAAAAGTTGGGGCAGTGTCATTTTTCAAAAAATGATTATAAAAGTGCTTAGCTTACCATAAAGCGCTAGTTAAAGCTAACATCGACTTAAATGCGTACAGTAATGGTTTATTTGGTCTTCACAATTGCACAAGAACAAAGTGATTCGTGTTGGCGGTAGTCATCGTAGTCGTAAGACAAAGACCGTGTCGGAACTTTAACCTAATGTTCGAATTTCCACATCTACTCTCGTCCTTGTGATGTCAGACAAAATCAACAAATGGTTTCCTTGTTCGGAGCTAATTAAACACAGGCACCAAGCTTCACAAAAATAAACAAAGTTGTTTTTGTATCTACTGGGCGAGCTTGTGTACTTGAAGCCGTCATCTCTTTCGTCGTCAGTTGGCTCTAGCTATCATTTCATAGTTAAGACCTTTAGTTTTAAGGTTTATATTTGTTTTCTGTGGCCCAATCGAATTTCTTTGTAAACACGCTTCAGTCTGATCACTTCCGTACATTCACTTAGGTAAATGTGCGGGCTGTTCACGCGAACAACAAATTTGTCGCTGTGGTCGTGCCCTGAGAATGGCCAAGGTGAAATAAGTGATTATTGAGAGCAGGGGGTTTAACCAGCAGCGGAATGAGTTTAAGGGTGAGAAAACGGGAATGCTTCGAGAAAACCGCCAAGCCACTACAATAACTGTCACTCTCCCGCGTGAGATATCCCTTCCGAATACATTTCCGTACCAAGCACCTGGAATTGAACCAGAAACCCAGGGCAGTACGCAGTTTTGGTCTGGCCCATCAAACAAAACGTGTTTTGTCTGGAATGTGACAGCTTTAATCATCATTTCCCACAGTATGTACTATGACGAATCAAGTACTGGCTTGCTATGATACATCCTAATTGTTCAGATCTTTATGACTATCTCACGTAGGTCTAGGTAAACCACTAGGCTTGCATTTGAGAGAACCTGGGTTCGAGTACCTGCCCAGTGATGGGTTTTTGAAATCACTTCAAATGAATAATAAATAGAAACTCTTACTACAAGTCGTGGCCGATTCTTCCACGCTCCTGTTTCTCTGAGCAATTTTCTCCGTTCCTATAAACCTCGCTGTCAACAAGACGTTACGCCAATGTACCTACCAAGAGCAAAAAAATACTCGCAATGTAGTGGGCCCTGATAAAATGTTTCTGCAGACAGTTCTTTGCAACTGGTAATCAGATCCAGAGCAGGCCAGTGCAGTTATGTCAGATTGCGAGTATCTCAGTGCAGATTTGAACAAGGTGACACGCTGCAGTGGAAATGCTCTGACAAAACCACACAGGCTGACGGCAACGTCCGCCACGTTTACCACACGCAAATCCAGGCGTAACCACAAAGTATATTTGTATGCAGAGGCGAAACTACGGGACTGTTTCTTTGATGTGCCTCGATATAAAATGTATCATATTGAAACAAAAACTAAAATCATCTATTGGTTGGGCTGCCGGCTGGCAAGTAGGTTACCAGCGCCGATTGGCAAATGGCGTTCCGACATGCGCCTGGCATGTGGCGCCATTTTGCTGGCGTGTGCGTCTGCAACACGCGGAATAAACAGTCGTTTCTCCTCTTTAATATTAAGTACTCTGTGACGTGACGGAACGGAAGGGCCCCGATAAAACCCCCACAGGCTGATGGCAACGTCCGCCACGTTTACAACGTATGGATGAGCCACGGGTGTTTGTTCTTCGTGGATGACGGCGCTCTGTTGTGGTCGTCGCTCTGGCAGTTCACCGCGCAATTACAACTCCCCTACTCCCCCCCCCTCTACGGACGCCGTTGACGTCGCTCGTCGAGGGTCAAGGCGCCCGGCTCAAAACACTCCCGGCCGCGCACACCCGGTGACGTCTTGGCCGGCGGGGCAGGGGAGGGGCTGGGGAAACCCGACGTCCCCCCCACGCGTCTATATAGTGTACTGGCCGGTGGGGGAGGCCAGTCAGTCGCTCCGAGGACGCCGAGCCACGCGCACGATCCGCCATGTACCCCAACCCGCTAGAGAGGAGGCACTGCACCATCCGGCAGGTCATCGACAAGTTCCTGCGGCCCTCCAGGAACAACAACAAGCTGAGGTCGACGTCGTCCTCGTCGTCGTCCTCGTCGTCGCTGAAGAGCTCCTCCGGCGACCGCAGGCCGCTGTCGTCCGGCTGGGGCAAGTAGCGGCGTCGTCGCGCGCACCCCCGTCGCCCGCTGGAGAGATGTCGACCCGACGTGCGTCGCCGCGAGGCTTTCCTAGGAAGTGCAGGTGAGGCTCCGAGTGTCCTTCCACACAGTACACACCACTATAGTCCCTTCAAGGTTACATCCAACTTTCCTCAAGCCCTGCTCAAGTCTCCTTTTCAACTCTTTACCAGAAGTTCTCTATTTTCACCTCATAATTTCACATTCATAGTAATTACTGACAATGTATGCCTATAGAGGATTTGCATTTTACGAGTTGCTTAATATTTTTGTCCGTAATTTAAATTGTGTGTTATCCGCTTGTTGTAAACAGACAGGAACGAATTTATATTTTTTATATTTTACAAGTAAATTCCCGCCTTTTTGCAAGCAGAAAATAACACACGCTGAAAATTTGGTACAAAAATATTAAGCAACTAGAAAATTGTTAATTTTTTTATAGTCAAGCCATTCCGATAATACCTCTGAAACTGGAATTATTACACAAGAACGAAGAATTTCTGCATAACAGGTGAAACCGAGTCTTAGGTTCTGCTTTCGGGCCATTCGTCCTTCTCGTGCAAACAAAGCTTAACTAAGTCTGCAGAATTACACCAAAGGACAACACACCGCCATTGTGTGCACACATTTTAGTACAATTTTGCATGACAGCTGTTTCGTACTAGCCATTACCAACCCGCCGATTTCCATATTTGTATCAGTATTTATTATAAATGGGATATAATTTGCCAATAAAATATACGCAAAAGTTCAATTTAACCAAAAAATATATAATTTTATTTTAGAAGTATAAAACGACTGTGATGCGTGATGTATTTATGAACGGACTAAAAACGTCACACATGAAGTAATTTTCCAAAGGTCTGATTAAAAAAGTGTAAAGATAACTGCGAACAGACTGGCAGTTTGCACCGGGAGATCTTCGCGAATGTAGAGTCGACGTAGATAATACTGTCTCAGAGGCCAAGAACAAGTATTTGCGTATAACAGGAGGTCCGCTATTTTGCCGAATTCCTTCTGTCACAGGTTAGACTTGAAGGACGTGTACTTAAGTGCTTCTTTTTTTGATTGGACGACAGTTGTCTGTGCACGCTCTGCGTGCGTCTTCAGCCAGTAAAAAAAACGAGGGGGGAAAATGTCGTGACTGTATCATGTAGAGCCCAATAGAATAGAAAAAAGTAGCCTCTCGCCAAGGTAGCGATCAATAACAAACAGTCGTAGCCAGAGCATGTGGAGGGCTGAAAAGTGTGTGTTGCTGCCAAATGAATCCGCAAAAATCACGCGCCTCTACTTAGAACTCGCACATAGCCCATTCGTGGTTACTTGCAACTTTTCCGAAGTCCGGCTTAAGTTGTTCCTGTATAATATTCCTCCGCCCCCAAACAAACAAAGTTTAACCAAGTATAACAAAAATGGGACAACACACCGAATTCCTGCGTGCTCAGTGTAATAACATTTTGTGTGGGATCTATTTCTTACTAGGCATTACCAACTCACCTACTTGATTTTGTAACAGTTCCACGCAGATTTTCTTCTTGTAGTACCTCAAAATCAGGAGCGTCCTTTGGCATAAGCTTGCCAGCTGTTTATGTATGACTGGTTTGAAATTTTTGTCGTGCATTAAGATTCAGAACAATCCTTTGTTCACTTCAGGTTATAAAATACATGTTCATTATAATTTTGACGAAATGCTAGTTAGCGAGCGTCTAACGAAAAGCAGAAGTTACAGATATACAGAATGCATCGCGGAAAATTTTTGTAATGTTTTCAAAACTAATTTTTGTCACAAAAATTACAATCAGAGGAATTATAATAATTAGCGACTTATTCATTGATTTAATTTTGTTATTATGCCTTAAAATGGCTTAAAATCCTACGTCGCTGTATACTTACAGATGTAATTTCAGGGAATAGTTTTATCGATGATTACCTAATTTAGAACATATGCTATTGGAACCTGATTTTTGTGCAAATATTTCATAATTCGTTGTAATTCAAATCTCTTTAGCTCAAATTAGTTTAAGTATTTGAATTATTGTTGTGCGTCTTGAGAGCCGTCCGTGAATAACAGTCCTCAAATATGGAAGAAGTATAATTGCTATTAGGACAGTGATTTACGAAAATCTCTTTTCGAAATGATGTTACCAATAGTCGAATTAAGCCGCATTTTTTTCCCGTAGGACATTGAAACCTAACCAGTGAGTAAATATATTTTTTTGCGAAAATCAGGTGTCTCGACGTATAGCTGCAAAAAAGGAGCAGACTCATCGTTACGAACTACTAGTAAACTTCTAATTTGTGAAACTAAGTCGCCACTCTTGCTCAAATTCTGTAAGTCACACCATTACCACAACGTGTATTTCTATGTATTAACGCATGCATAGCAATTACGTGTAACTCCCCGTATCATGGTAAACCTATTTCGTAGAATTGTCTTTTAAACAGGAAGACGAGCCAAAAATAGGGAGGGAAGAGAACGGAGTGTTATAGAATATCTGCCGCCGCGAGATAAATACTATCTGCATATCTTTTTCTCTCTCGCTCTTCGTTATAATTGCCCTACTGTTCCGTGTCAGTATTATTAGGTCACACTATCACTGGTGTGAAGTTTTTTTAACCCACTTTTATAAAGCATCGCCGAGATGTTTATAAATGGCTCTACCCGGTCAGAGTGTGTTTACGTGGAAATGTTTATATAAGGACATTCTAGTGGCCTTGACATGTGTATCGCCACGCGAGCTCTCCTCAGGAAGTGTATCTTTGCAGGCGACAGCACACAAACGATTAAAAAAATAATAATAATAATAATAAAAAATACATCTTCCATTCGAATGATGTTTCAGTATTTTTTGTGTGTCTGTAGTTTCCACATGTATATTCAACACTCATATACAAAGTGTTTAGTAGTAACATGTCGAAATTCAAATCACAACACGTATTGAATAATATGAACATAAACCCCTAGTAGTAAAATGTTCCGAAAATTCATCTAGGGTTTTTTTTTTTTTTTTTAAATTTAATTTGAAGTCATGCACAACAATGCTAGGAGTTCGCAGTTTTACATGTCAGCGTACACAAGTTGCATACCACGAAGGCGAACGGAATCGGTGCGACCGTCTACATGCGAGCATATGTTTCCATAGTAGCTATTATGATTCCGTTCACCTTCGTGGTATGCAACCTTTGGTGGCGTGTAGCTGCGGACTACCGGCGCTGTTATCATTTTCTTCAGACTAAATTTAAAAATACATGACGAGTTTTCATAACATTTTGCTACTAGGATTTTTTTATATTTGTCAATAGATGCTGAGATTAGAGTTTCGACATGTTATTAAAAAACAGCCTGCGTAGTATATTCATGATTACTTCCAACTTTTCTAAAGACATGCTGAAGTTATAATTTCCAGTTATTCCTCCGCTTCATGCAAACCAAGTTAAGAAGTTTAGAATACTACAATGAGAAGGACAACGCACCGCATTCCCGCGCACTCAGTGTAATAATATTGTCCACGGGAACTATATCTTACTATGTAATAATACCAACACAGCCATTTTCTCTGTTTTTAATCACGTCATTTATAAATGAAATTCAATTAATAAAAAAAATCAACCAAAAGTTTAATTTGACGAAAAAATATATATATTTTTTTAACACAATTATAAAACGGTTGTGATACATGACATCTTTAGGAAACAAGCAAACACATCAAACATGGGATGATTTTTCAAAGATTATATTCGAAACGTGTCAAAGATTCCGCGAATAGAGTATAAACAGCGATCCCATAATAACAGAATGCATTGATTGCGCAATGCCATCTAACGGTCTCCCACGAAACTAAGTCAGCGCTCGACTCGCGAGCAGTGTTTACGTTTGACCTTGGCAGACGCACGTGTGTGAGAGAGACAGACGAAACCNAGCAATCCTGTTTATTGCTGTACTTGAGAAAAATACGGGGCCACTTCCTAAGGAGTTCGTGACGAAGACTTATTACTCAAAATCTCTGCAGCAGTAAAGTATGAAATTCCCGAAATTGACGAAATGTGGTTACCTCGTATAAAGTCGGCAGATTTTCTTTTGCAATGGCTTTGTTTCAACACTGAAAACTTTTCCGAAGTGTTTGTATTATGCGGAAAGCAGTGAAATATCCATCCTAATTGCGTCCTGCTGTGATGTTCAATTACCTCCGTTGAGATCGCTGTTTTTGTTATCCAAACGACACGCAACTCGTAATATTGCTTTTCAAGATAAGTCAATTGCCATTATGTTTATACCTGCAATAAAAGNTCCAAACGACACGCAACTCGTAATATTGCTTTTCAAGATAAGTCAATTGCCATTATGTTTATACCTGCAATAAAAGATGTTTTTTTATTTAAAAATTTTGCAGTTTTGAATCCTTTAAGTTCATTTTACGTATTTCACCTTCTTCGTGGTGATTTATGAAACCACAGATAGATATACGATCTGGAATTTTCGTGAGAAGCTTCACCCTTGGACAAAACTGTCATTAGAAATGCGTGTTTGCTTTCTGGACTGTGTTAAGATGTGCTAGTTCTCTTTNCACCCTTGGACAAAACTGTCATTAGAAATGCGTGTTTGCTTTCTGGACTGTGTTAAGATGTGCTAGTTCTCTTTTGATTAGCCCTTAGTAAATTTGTTTGCTACACGCAACGATTTATAGCAGGATACCAAATAAAATATAGAATTATGTTGAGTTAATAAGGAGGTGTATTAAAGTCGATTGTCGCTTTCTGGTCGACCATACATCAGCNTCCAAACGACACGCAACTCGTAATATTGCTTTTCAAGATAAGTCAATTGCCATTATGTTTATACCTGCAATAAAAATGTTTTTTTATTTAAAAATTTTGCAGTTTTGAATCCTTTAAGTTCATTTTACGTATTTCACCTTCTTCGTGGTGATTTATGAAACCACAGATAGATATACGATCTGGAATTCACCCTTGGACAAAACTGTCATTAGAAATGCGTGTTTGCTTTCTGGACTGTGTTAAGATGTGCTAGTTCTCTTTTAATTAGCCCTTAGTAAATTTGTTTGCTACACGCAACGATTTATAGCAGGATACCAAATCAAATATAGAATTATGTTGAGTTAATAAGGAGGTGTATTAAAGTCGATTGTCGCTTTCTGGTCGACCATACATCAGCCTTTACAAGCGCAGGGTTATTCTCTCAAGACCAGCAGCGGGGGAGAAAACTGAAATTATGGTCCTCCTCTTTGTAACATTATGCGCAAAATATGATTTAGAATGGCAAGGTGGAGGAATGAAGAGAAAAATTAAGATTACTTTCGAATTTCATGTCAAAGTAGTTAATCACTTGGCGAAACTTTTTTTACCGTTAAACAAATTGAAATCGTTTTTGAAAGATTTTAGGACGTCACAAAATGACCTCATTAAATATCGGCTAAACGTTTCCACTATGTAAGTCCTTCATAAAATCTTGCTGTATATTTGCCCATGTGTTTTCTTCCCCATTCTCCCCCTAGATACATGAGAGACAGAAAACATCTAGCTTCATCAGAAAGTTCCAAAGTATTAATATTGAAATACAGCATTCAATTAGCTTTCACCAAATCCCGCGATTGGTTTAACTTCACCTTAGACTAATCGCATTAGTAGGTCTTCATTTAGTAAACTGCTGGTTATTTTTATATAAGCTTGAGATTCAAAACTAATTTAAGGTACGGCAATTCATAAATTCAAACTAAATTTTTTGACTATAGTAAATTCCTAAAAAAAATAACTTAATTTATTAACAAAAATTAATATTTAAAATTGTTTAATAGAAAATGCAATAACTTGAAAATAAACTATTCTAATAACTCAGTTATTTTTCAGAACGGTTTACAGATAAACGTAAATTAAAATGTGTTTTTTTCATTAGTGTTGTGAATTAAAAATTTATTCTGAAATGCTCAGCAGTAATCTGTTTTGTGCTTACAAAAAAAAAAAACGTAAGTGTTGACAACTCTAAGATCCACACTATTAAAACAGAAAGTTGTTTACTGGATAAACACGTCTTTCTAAAATATGAAAAGCTATAACTTAGTGAGAATATACTCTCAATACCTGGTAACGTAACGAATATGTTTCTTGGCACGACCAGGTTTGATTTTAATTCATAACTTAAGTGTGACTAGTTGTACGGGATCGTGCTGTCAGCCACGATTGTCCGGTTTCCGTCCGTAACAGATGAGTATCCGGTTTTCCACAGGAGCACGACGTCGGACGATCGCGATGTGTTTCCGCCGGGCGCTCCGGTTTTCCCCGGCAACGTAGTAATCGCTGCTCTGTAGCAAGTTCTCGTTCCAATTTGACGTGGTGTCTGTCGCCCACAGTTAAACTTAGAGCTCCACAATTAATAATTGTTGGGGCTGTGTTCAGTATAGCAGTTTAAACATGGCTTAACGAAAATCGAAAATTTATCTATTACGTAAAAATTGTCGTGTCTCTTTAAATCCCATGTTACGTCGTTGATGGAATATCGCTATCGTAAACGCCAAAGAAGCTACGCAGCAAGCCTAAACAGTGCCATCGGGACTTCGACAATGATGGCCGTGAGCGGTGATAGCGAATGCTACCAAATTTCTTTTTGAACTCTTTTCCTCAGCTTTGGTTCTTCCTGATGACTGTTAATTACCACAAACCATTTTTCATCCATTTTTGTTTCCTTTGAGGTTTTGTTCATGCGTCGTAAGTTTCAATAAACAGGAAAAAAAAAATCTTCAAAATTGTTTTTTTTTTTTTTTTGCAATCTTAGGTGTTTTACTAATGTATGACCATCTTTAATTACATTTATATCTAGAGATTTGGGTATAAACGTGAAGCTGGACTGTGCAAAACTATTTGAGACTGATATCAGTATAAGAGAATGGCACGAGAGCCGCGTCGTCAAACATTAATTTGTTTTAAAATCTGTGATTGCTGTGAGCATCGCAGAGGCATGTAAGCTTGCGGTAAGCTTGCCATTTGAGTTGAACTTGCCTTGCTGAGCAATCTTGTCATATCATGTGCGACTCAAGCTTGATTCAAGCCAAACTCCTAATGACTGGTACATACTTGCCTATGTCAAGCTTGCAGATGGTTTGAATTATGCTTGTAGGTTTGGCAAGGTAAGCTTTCAGCCAATCTTCACACGTAAAGACTATTTAACTTGATCCAAACTTGATTCAAGCTTCCTGGCTTACTGAACAAGCTTGCTGCAAGATTACAGGCATGTCGTGACATACTTGTTTCAAGCTTTAATCAAGCTGATAAGGCCACCAGTGCATAATTCAGATAAAGTATTGTCTCAATCCGTTAGGTAAACTCCTGGTTCACTTCTCCTTCATTCGCCACTTCAATTTGTTAGCGTCATGTCAACAGCGAATACTCGATTCAGACTATTCTACTTTGCGTTATACTATGTTTATTCTATTCCAGTTGGGAAGCTCAATACTTTTAGTTCGGCAACTAAAATTTTTCGCCAGTAGGTAGGAGCTAGTATTGCAAGATATGTACCAGATTTTCTCTATTTTCTATGCTTTAAAACAAAATATTGCAATAATAATAAATCAAGTACGATATAACTACGTAACTAAGTAAAATAATTATCTTTTATTATTCACGTAGATTAAAATTTTAATTACAGGTGACCTATTTGGAACACTGCGTACCTAGCGGCGAAAATTTTCCCTATGCCAAACTCTCCCTTAAGGAAACTAGTTTTGTTCCTAACCTGAGTAGAATTAACTTAAGTTACACTTACGATTTACTACCGGCTGACATTGAAACTGATCATGGTGTGAAGCACGGGGTGTACAAGTGACTCGTGTGATAAATTACTACCAATTCTCAAAATAACCTGCACGCAGCAGCCTCCAGAATCAGGTAACCTGGCCTCAGACGAGTAGCAATTTGAAAAAGCCTTCGTTTAATGTAGGCTGTCGAGTCCCGTGATCAAAACACGTTTGCAGGCCCCCTGGAATGTATATTATCCCCATTAAAAAGTGCCTGGCGCAAACAGTATTTCGGAAGTACGTTATTAAATGCTATTAAGAATGCCGGCACGGCAGTCATGACATAAACGGCTTTTGGAACTAACCTATCGCTAAAACGTTGGTGTCGTGACTGTTTAATACGCTGGTTGGCCTGGAAACTTATTATTTTACAAAAAAAAATTACCCTTTTATGTGAAAGCATAGGCCATCGTGGTTTGTGACAGATTTCATGGAAGCGAAATCTTGTTTGGAACTGTTAGCATGAGGATTTCGGCCGTCAAAGTTCCCGGTGGAACCGGCGCTTTCCTCACCAAACCTCCCCTCCTGGTGGCCGATACCTATTAAAAGGTCATACCAGGAGCGCTTCTTTCTACTGTACGTTAACTCCCGCAAACAAAAGCTAGATCGGCTCTTTTGTTTCGCAGGGCGCCACCGGGAACTTTGAATTTTGAGTCCGTCAAAAGTAGTTAAACTTCATTAAATAATAAACATAAAAATGTGTGTAACCTAAGCTCAAACATGAGGGGGGGGGGATATACGCGGCCAATGACACGTCATTATTTGGGTAGAGTCCGCAAGTTTCAACCATCCCTGTATCATGTCTGTGATAAATAAACTCTACCGAAGATTGGCATCATCCGCCGCGTTGCGCATACGCGAAAATCTAGATTTGTATTACTCGGGGATCGAACCTGGATCGTTCTGTAGAGTACGTTATAGGCTATTAGCAATATCACACTTTTCGAATCAGACCTTTGAAAAATAACACTATGCACGTCGTGTCTGGTTGTATCATAAATGTATTGTTTATTACCAGCGTTTTATACTTCTGTCGACATGGAAACATCTTATTTTTTGGCAATTTCCGACATTATTTATGTTTAGGTTGTAAATTTTAATACATAATTTATAATTTAAACGAACAAAAGCAGAGGCAAAATAGTTGTGTTGGTAATGCCTAGTAAGAAACAGTTCTCATGCAACATATGCGTCACATTGTCTTATCTGGTGTACATTTCTAGACTCAGGTAAGCTTTGTCTGCATGAGGAGGAGGAATATCCTGAATGTTGAAATTTAGCAGGACTTCAGAAAAGTTGGAAGTAACCGTGAAAGACTATACTGCTGATCTTATAGCATAACGTGAATTTCACTCCCTTTCTTCCCCCGTTATACACATGCCAGTTTGGTTCTGAACGCCCGTTTCATAGTCAGTTTCCTTCAAATCAACCTTCGAATAATGTCCGCGATTCCACGTAATTCTTACTGTCATGCTGAAAAGCTGGCTCCAGTTGAAGTTGGCAGCGATCTATGAAAAGCTGTTCCGTGCGAATGACGTTTGAGTTTGTGAGAACTGAATGTATTTATTTAGGCATATGTCAGTTTTACGTGCCCAGAGAGAAAGAACTGGCATGTTAGTAGCACATTTACGTGCCCAGAGAGAAAGAACTGGCATGTTAGTAGCACATTTACGTGCCCAGAGAGAAAGAACTGGCATGTTAGTAGCACATTTACGTGCCCAGAGAGAAAGAACTGGCATTTTAGTAGCACATTTACGTGCCCAGAGAGAAAGAACTGGCATGTTAGTAGCACATTTACGTGCCCAGAGAGAAAGAACTGGCATGTTAGTAGCACATTTACGTCCCAGAAAACTTTGCAGTGTACTTGGTCGACGAGTGAACCTTGTGAATGTTTCGAAGATAGTGTAATATTTGACATGTGTCAGAAAAATACAAAACGAGCCGCAAAATCGATCGTAAGCAGGGTTANCATTTACGTGCCCAGAGAGAAAGAACTGGCATGTTAGTAGCACATTTACGTCCCAGAAAACTTTGCAGTGTACTTCGCCGACGAGTGGACCTTGTGAATGTTTCGAAGATAGTGTAATATTTGACATGTGTCAGAAAAATACAAAACGAGCCGCAAAATCGATCGTAAGCAGGGTTACCAAAAGTACTCGAATCAGGGGTGGACTGGCCCACAGGGACGCCGGAAAATTTCCCTGTGCTCCCTTTCCTTGGCAGAGTGTTTGTTATTTTTCCCTGCAACATTTACATTAATTGTTGCACGTTCCGACCTCTTGCGCAACAGATAAGCTTTCACAATTTATTTTTTAATTCGTTCTTATGTATTTTGTTATCGTGTAGATTATTTACTTAAATGATTAAATATCTTCCGTGGTGGGTGGACCATCGCCCTTTTTTTCCAATGGTTATCAAATATATCAGTAACGTTGTCCCCTTTCCTTTTTCCCCGTGGTTAGTGTTATCCTAACATATTTCATCGCCCTATTACTATAGCCGGTTCAACATTGGCTCGCTTAACATCTAACCGATAAAAACAGCTCTAAGCGAGTCCTTGGTCTCTAGTAACCGGTTATCCGGTGCGCTGTGCCACGTTAGATCATGAACTAGACGACCTAACACCAACAATACCTCAAGTTTACTTCCGCGTGTACTTGGCGCGGATTCAATGACGACGTCCACTGGTAATCCCGCGATGTCTGCTTTGACGTCGCTGGACCAGTTAGAGCTCAGTTTCCGGATATCTGTGCCCCGGCGGGGGTTCGAACCCGCGCCTCCCATCGCCGTGGACTACTCACACGCAAATCGGTCACCAGGCGGGAACGCTGTACTTCATAGCGTGGCCCGTCCTTCACGAGAGGTAATAACGCTGCGTAATACGCTCCATTGATATAACGAGTATCGCCATCGTGTTATTACGTATAGTCAGGGCCAGTGACTTTTCGCGTAAAAATCGGGGTACACAGTAGACTTCAATACTATACACACACCTCAGCTGTTGTCATACTCCCATTGGCTGCTGGTGCCGTGTCTGTCTTTGACCAAGCCACTCAGGATTAATAACTCCGACACTGAACCTTCGTGATTCGTGCGCAAACGGTTAACACGGGCCAGAACATTTTTTAGCCAATCAAAGAAGCTGGAAGACCCTACAGTGCTTTGGACTGTATCTTGTCTCGAAATCGTTTCGCGAAATAGCACTTATAGTTACACACGGGTGTTTTTCGTGTAATTATTTCAGGACCAGTTGTACTCCAAAAAACTTTAGTTCGTATGCTCTTCCGTGGTTGGGTGGTTTTTAATGTCACGTGTGCCTCAAGTGTCTGCCCGCGAATCACGGACGTTCAGTATCGGAGTACTGAAAATGTCTTCTCGCGTAGAAACCTGGCCAATAACCAAAGGGAATTGTTGATTGTGGACGTTTGATATTGAAATCTAGCATGATCATAAATATTTTCGCGAAAAAAAACCTGTCCCTACTTATAGTACAATAGCGGTGGGGGCCAGCAAATAATGGGGTGTTCGAAAGTCAATTCACCCTTTTGTTAAATCGTGGGAACGCCGCCAGTGAGAAACCGTTCCCGTTGACCTTCAAAGGATGAATACACTTGCGAAATTCCACCGAGTTCAACGGCCAGCACTTTAGATGTCAAGGTTCTGTGTGTGCTCAGTCAAACGTCATGTGTTCGTTGGTTGCTGGCGCTAATGAGAAAGAATACAACTTATAATCCTATTTATCTGCAGTATTCCACTAATTACTGTTCCTTATTCCCGTATGGTCTAAGACGCATCTTCTCTACAATATTTCATTAAAAAACGTTAAGTTTAGTCTATCTGCAGTACTTCTTTGAACTTGGCGTACTGCGTGTGAAAGTACTGATATTTGTTTTTTTTTTATGCTGCTATTTATTGTAGTAATTATTTTCGCTTTGCACAGGCTGCAGTATTTTCACAATTATTATTTATAATGGCTAATGTATTTATAATGAATTCGATGTATTTGCATGAATTAAACCTACGAGGAGGAGGTATTTATTTCTAGTGCCATAAATCCAAGCACCGTCTTGGTGTAGATGTGGAAGTGTCAACAATATTTGATTACATCACGCTGTCGTTATGGGTTATCCACTGGCTCTAAGTCGCGAAGGACGTGTCAAACAAGTGTATCGCGAACCACAGTATAAACACAAGCGTCGCACTGTTTCGCCAACAACGAAGTCTGCAGTCGCTCTCAAGACTGCGATAGCAAAACGCTGCAACTTGCTTGCAGATTGCTTGAGGCGGATTCTCAAAGACCACTGGAATCGAGCGGGCCGGAAACATCGAAATGAATAATGCCCTAGGCCTACCCTATGGTGATTAGCTGAAGAGACAGAGAAAAGAGCTGCGACAACCAATCAAAATTCTTCCTCCGATCTAACTTGGGTCACGCCTAAAAATTAAGCTCACCTTAAAATTTCTGCTCGCGGAAAAGGGCTTGCTATTTGACATGTTTTAAGCCAGTAGCTACGTGAGTTACCGACGTACCAGTACATGTGTTTTCATGACCTAGGATTGTGTGTATTTGTAATGAGTGGTTTAAAACATTATTATCAGGTTTTACTTAACATTATTTTAGGGTTGTTTAATTTAATTAGGAAATATACTGGGGATTACTTTATGAGAATATAAAACAAAACAAGATATAGAAATTATTCAGAATCCAAATGTTGCTGTAATGAAATTACCACATTAGCATTGTCTTTCTGTTGTTCTGCATCTGTATATATTTAAACTTTGACAAACATCGCACGAAGCAGCGTTGTCGTAAAATGAGATTCCAAACCTACGCCAAGATAAAAACAGAAAATACGTTTATGGGCTGTTAGAGGTTAATAAAGCAATTCTGAATGAAACCTTCGGAAAAAATGACTCACCTTAACTACATACATACTACAGTACGCACAGTCTATAGTGGCCGGCATGCTCCTAGTTAAAATAACAGCAAATTAATAAAAAAATAGTTTTTAACGCCATAATTTGTATTGCGAGCGTCAGGTTGAAGTTTAGGGTCTTTTAAGTTTGTATTTATTGGTTTATACCTATTACAGTGTGAGTTTGCGTTTCCATGGTTCTACTTGGATAACGCGTGAACAACTTGATCAGGTCAATGGGAATGTTGATTTTTTATATGGCAGAATGGTGCAGAGTGAAAAGGAAAAGTAAATACTATAGGCGGGGATTTAAAAAGCGTTCGATAGACTGTGGACAGCGTGTACCTGATAACGAGTTAATGTTCCTGTCTAATATGTCTGCTCAGCGTGATGAGGNTCGATAGACTGTGGACAGCGTGTACCTGATAACGAGTTAATGTTCCTGTCTAATATGTCTGCTCAGCGTGATGAGGGCAAATATGTGCTGGAACCTGTTTTACAGGGCGTACTGTCGAGTCAGGCACGAAAACGTAGGTCATGCCACACAGGCTGTGACGACGGGCTGCAGTCGTGCCAACGTCGATTAGCNCGAGTCAGGCACGAAAACGTAGGTCATGCCACACAGGCTGTGACGACGGGCTGCAGTCGTGCCAACGTCGATTAGCACGGTGGGATAGACTGTTTCGCATCTCCTCGCTAGTCCACTGCGACTTGTATTTCCCCTGAGGGATATGCCACCAGTCCTCGTCGTGCAACTTAGCCGTGCGTCGTTCAAGGTCAATAAGTAAGCTCGACTGACTCCAGATTAACGATAATGGTGTGCGAGCGGTTAAAAAAAAAACACTGATACTTATACGAGAGCATGATCTATCTGATTTTTATACAGATCACAGCTCAAGCTCAAGTGCTTCAGAAAATTGCTTGAACTTGAGAGATTGTTTCTCAGAACAAATTGCCTTTAATTCACGCTTTCGATTACGGTTTTCTATATATATGGCTATGCACAGAAACTGGTTTGAATTATCTGCGACCCACACAACAGTAAACATCGCCCAACGAGGGAAATCCACTGATAGAATGNCAGAAACTGGTTTGAATTATCTGCGACCCACACAACAGTAAACATCGCCCAACGAGGGAAATCCACTGATAGAATAGCCAACAAATGATTCGTTTGTATAGGGGGAAAATTAATTTAGTTGCCCCAACAAAATATTTCGTTGAGCAAAAATAATTAAAGAACAACCACAAAAAATTTTTTTTTATTAAACAAAATACATGTCTGAATAAACAAAACCTATGTGTTGGGGCATAATAAATAAGACCGTNAAATTTTTTTTTATTAAACAAAATACATGTCTGAATAAACAAAACCTATGTGTTGGGGCATAATAAATAAGACCGTCAACAAAATATTTTGTTTGATCAACCCCATATATTTGTTTGGCCAATCATTTGATTGGCTTCGCTCAGAAATACAGATCGAGAGTTTGTTTGCATTTTTGTGACGGGATAGCAACAGCGTTTGTTGAGGCATTCAATGATGCTTAATAAAGGTATCAACATATCCTAATAAAACTAATTCAACAGGAAACTAAAATGCAGACCTGTATAACTTGAATAATTTTCTTGCGTTAGTTCTCCAGAATTTGAAATGCATTCATTTATGAACACGCCAACACTTTTCCGTGAAATGAGTGAGAATATTTTTTAACAGTATAGGTTCCCAGAGCTTCGTGCAACCATTCCGCGAGTGAGAACGCCCAGATCAAAAGAACCGCAAAGCAATTTCGCGTCTATGTACAAATCTACTCTGTGATCAGGGCGTGTCCTATAATCGCGAAAGTTGAGCAAACCCTCCAGCGCATTGGACCCGAGTGGCGGAAAATTATATAGTCCATGGTAATTCGCCGCGTGCGTATTGCGGAATAGGCGGACTAACCCGCTCGAGAAGGAGTTATTATTGGAGTGCTGTCACTTTCAGAGGCGAGCGTCTCAAAGTCGTCTCAAGGTCGACCGTGTTTATCGGAATTCTCACGCGTCTGGTTTTCGCCGTCTTCTGGTGTGAATGTATGTATATATGCGACTATCAGTCCCGACCACTCAGTCGGGAGCGTGCGGAGAAGATTACGATGACATGCAAATATTCTGCATCTCAGCCATAAACATCTTAACGGATCAGTCGCCATCACTGCAGCTCTCACAAACTCCTGCCCTATATCTTGCTCCTTCTTATTTAAACGTGTATGTACAGAGTTTAATCTGCTTTTCAACAGCGCATTGGAAACTTTCCACGTCCGCTAAGAAGTCTGAGAATTTGTGGTGTATTTTATTGCGTGAAAATCGCCAAACAGGGCAGGACACCGCAGGGATGTAGATAGACGGCCAATAACAGCGCATTCTTAACCATAGAGGTGTGTATTGAGAGGTTCGCCGTTTTTAAAGTCCCGTGACTTAACACAGTTCAGTGCCTTGAGTGCAGTGGCGACTACGCAATGTGCAAGCGCGCCATTTTAGCTCTTAAGGAATCCGCATGCTCTTTAGCTTGTATTTCCCAAACACCCTAAACAGATTCTAGCAGGCGTGGAGATTTCGTAGGAAGCGGTATCTCGTTTATCCCACCATTTAAGATTTGAGTTCGCGAAATAGTTCCGTCTGTGTGTAGCTGCGGGTACAACCACAACTGTTGCGATGTCCGGCGTTACAATACTGGATAATACTTTCCACGCATC
Organism: Clitarchus hookeri; assembly: GCA_002778355.1. NCBI lineage: Eukaryota > Metazoa > Arthropoda > Insecta > Phasmatodea > Phasmatidae > Clitarchus > Clitarchus hookeri. The sequence continues at coordinate 351,014 of NQII01001223.1, forward strand.
TTGCACGTGTTTGATAATGTTATTAATAACGCCGCACTGCCTCTATGCCTTTAGCCTTCCTCTCTTCCGACTGGCTACTCAGCACTGTGTGCTGTTCTCGCCTAGCGACTTTTCCTTTGCAACGTTCTACATTTACCATGCAAATGTCACTCTTGAAAGTGGAATATACTGGAGATACTCAATTTGATCTTGTCCATCTACAAAAGTCTGAAATTCTGAATGATTACATAAATTTCAAGCGTAAAATAATTGTAACATTTCACGCTATTAGTTTACCAATCCTTACTATTACTCTTATTATCGCAATTGTTATTGTTTATCCTTTATTTGAATAGTAACTGNTATTAGTTTACCAATCCTTACTATTACTCTTATTATCGCAATTGTTATTGTTTATCCTTTATTTGAATAGTAACTGTTCAGTCGTTTTATATTATGCCTTAGAATTAAGTCAGTAGTTTAAACAATTTACATCTATTAATTGTTCACGTTTACTCAGGGTTGTTAAATTGTTAAGTTTAATAAATAACAGACTTCCTTAACACGTTAGGTCACTCATTAATTCGTTAGCTGAAGTATTGCAATCGTTTAATATTTTGTAATATTTTTATGTGCGCTGTACTTGTGTGTACTGTTATTTCTTGCAACCATTGAACAACACGCTACGTGCTCAAAGACCTTACCGCCAGCCCTCCGTAAACGAGAGGCGTGGTAACGTTCACCAATCAGATTACCCACCAGGGAATACTGTCAAGGCATTGGGTAGACTACTGACTTCTCGCTGTGTACAACACTGGCCATAAACATCCTTCGTGTGGCGCACGTCCAAGGTCGGGGGACGCTGCGACTGAACATGTTAAATCCACCATAAATTGCTATACAAACAAATAAAGCTGGCTTGCTTTTGAAGGCCAACTTTTTTTCCTGGCGAATCCGCAGATTATTGTTTCGCCTGCTGGTGCGTGACGCAGCTCCCAGGAGGTGAACCGGCGACCGCCCTAACCCTGCCGACATCGATTCGCGGCTGCGTCACTCGTCGCGTGCCGCGGCGTCATGCATCGTTTCCGGCACGACGTCGCGACGTCCGGGTGGAAACTCCCGCGCGTCGCGGGGTCTCTGCGTGCGACGCCGTCCACCGCCCGAGCAGCCTTGTCGCGTGGTGGCTGTACTGTGAGGAGGTGACACAGCTAGCCGCTGGTTCCGCCAACTCCGGCCGCACGCGCCGGCAAAATGGCGACGCTGGCCAGCAACGTCTCGGAACGCCGTTCGCCAATCAGCGCCCGGCGACATACTTGCCAGCCGGCGGCCCAGTTAACAGGGGACCTTTCGCATCTCGCTGTAGCCAATCAGATACAAGACCCTCCCCCCAGAACCAAGCGTCGCCTACACTGTCAAAAAAAACCCTTCATTTTACGAAAAAGTGCTGGGTCAAATTTATCCAGAAGTGTCCGTAAATCCTCCGTAAAATTACGGACACCTTTATTTTCAAAAACGAACTTTCCGTAAATTTCACGAAAGCTCCCCGTTAATTTCTTACTTAGATTTCTGTACTTTCAGTTTAAAACTAATATATATAGTGAAAAATTCTTTAATTTTCGTTATATGGGTGTTTTACTGTGTATAAAAAGATACAATTATCTTATATTTATGCACGATTTGAACCCAAGTCAAAAAGTCACAACTCCACGAGACTACTCACCTGCAACTCTGAATTATTCCTGTGGTGTAACATTTGTACTTCCACCAAAGGAACATAAGCAACTTTCTCAGTTTTTATTAAAGTTATTAGTGTATATCAAGTGTTGCTAAATGTTACAGACGCCTGATGCTACTGTCGATGTTTGAAATTTGACGTCTTATTATCACGGAGATTTCCCGTATTTTGTATTCACGGACTCAACTCCGTTTTTCGTCATTACGGATTGCATGTCCGTAAACATGCGGAAATTTTTAACAGCGTATCAGCGAAAGGGTATAACCACATAAAACGAACCGCCACGCTGTTTTGCCTCCACCCATACTTACCTACGCCGTCGCCTCGCCAAAGAACAAGTGTCGATACAGAAACGAAATCACCGCGCTTAGAGTGAGCTCGAGTCACAGGCGCCCGAATATAAATGGTGTTAACTGACTAACCCGGCAGAACCTCCTTCGCCACCTACCTCAAGGCAAACTTGTCGGATGGAGGCCGAGTGAATAGAAAATATTTCTCAGCACACGTTAGCGCGTCACACGCAGGTCTTATTTTCATTGACTCCGATAACCAATCGAGCACGCTTGTTGCTTCCAACTTTTCTGAAGCCCTGCTGAGGTTCTACCTCCGGTCTACACCGCCACCTCGTGCAAACAAAACTTTACTAAGTCTATAAATACGTCAAATGAACAGGGTACCATATTACAGCTCACTTAGTTTAATAATACATTGCATGATAGTTATTTATTACTAATCATTACAATCAAACATATTTTCGCCCTATTTTCATTCGTATTAATGATACATGAAATACCATAATTGATAGAAAAAAGTAACAGAACTTTGTTACTGCTACTCTAAAGACCTTTAACAGAACTGTTCTATTGCGGCTTCCCTGCTGAATTATTTTCCAGTTAAGGGTAAAAATGTTGTTTCTAAGACAGCGCATTCCAACCTGGAACTTATCGACATTCTGCCATAAAAATTGTTTTGGAAAATGCGACATTGTAACGACAAATTAAATATTTAAATATATCATATTGAACTGCTAACGCTGTTCTGTTGGAAGAACAGAGCGCTCTCCTGGAGGAACTAGATTTAACATAACAGATGCAATCACTGATAAGACCGCAACAAACAGTTCTGTCACAGTTACCATTTACGTTAACAATACTTTTAGATGGTGTCAAAAACCAATCTGATTGCTCTCCCAGTGTTAACGGTCTATATATGTTACGGGTACATGAATGTGTTTTTTTTTTCAGTGTATCTTTGTGAACACTCCTGACAGCTTCTAGACAGTGTGCTTACCGTGCGGCCTGATTGGTTGTTCCAGACACGCGAGATATCTGCGCCTCTGGAGCCCGCAGGCGACTCTTCTTTGAAGACTGAAGCCCTCATGAATCATCCCCAAACCATTCTTCACGGCCACTTTCTCAAGCAATGGTTCCGTTTCTAAGGCGCCTTCCTCGATCCGCGGATCATGTCAAAGTACCTCATTGCTGCAGAATTTGTTCAGCACAGTCGCCTTGTATTGCAACCATACTTGCCACTCCACTGGAATGTGTTTCCCGAGGAACTTGCAACATCATAAACAACAGGATTCTTCGACATCCTACGTAGAAGTCAAACAAGTTCTGCGTGTTTCCACACCTGATTGCTCGTGAAAAGTGGTCAATAGTAACTCCTGCCTCAGTTACTCCAGTATTATTGTCCGGCAGTTATTATTTCTTACTCACCATGATACCATGTTTGGTAATGGCGTTGTGTTTTAAAAAAATTAATGAAAGCATTAATTTGTAATGTGCGTTATTAATATTTCAGTTACTGAGCTTTATGCCTTTTTAGGGACAAGTATGGTTTTTTTTATGTCTCACAGTGGCTGTAAATTGTCTTTACATTTGTAACTTTTGCTGAGGCTTGTTTGTAGTTTCTTGAATATTTGCTCAAATTATTTATGTTTGAATGCTTTCTAGACTAGGTATTAATTGTGATTGGAGCTTCATATTGCAAAAAAGACGTTATTTATGTGATTTTATTGTTGTTTAAACAGAGGAGAAAGGAAAAGAGGGGGAGAGAAGGAGTTGTAAAGCAGGTTTCTTTTTTTAAACATTACGAGGTTAATACATGTCATTACCTTTTTTTTGTGTAAATTACAAACTGTGGCTACTTCTTTATTAAAGTACACCACTGAGAACTTCCACTTTCAAATAGGTCTTTTTGATGTTAATAAATTATTATTTATTTAATTCTGTAAGTACATAAGAATTTACAATTGGCAAATAATATATTTGAACAACAAAACAGCGAAACTGAAGTCACAGGTATTAAAGAGATGTAAAAAATTATATATTAAAAAACAATCTCAAGTTTATCTATATTAAAAACTTTTAATTATTTAAACAGTATTTTTTCAACATTCATTCAATTTGACTGCACAAAACTCACAACAAATTCTGGTAGTATGTTGCAAAGTACTGAATTTTGTTTGGACGAATGTTTTGCGACCCCAGAAGCATTCACAGTTTAAAATATGTTATGAAATACTTAATTATAAAAGAGGGAGGAAGAATGTTTGCCTTTTCTTAGTTATTTAGATTATCCTCTTTTTGTAATAAACAGGCTCTGTGCAATTACATCCTTGTACAATATGTCCTATCATTTTGTTATTTTTTCTTTTAGTGTTCTGATTATATACAACCTGTAAAAATCGTTAGTATGAAGTTAACCAAGGACAAGTAAAATCTGCAAGATTGAAGCTATAGATGTATGTTCTTAATGTGTGTTTATTTAAGTTATTATTTTACTGTAAACATTGTGTTTTATATTTAAAATATTTATTGTTGGTACTCAAACTCACTATCTTTGTAGCATATTTAAATATCTACAATAAATACAAAGCAAAATTAAACAAATTTTTATTTCATGAAATTTTACATTTCAGGTTTTTCTTCCCACAAACATAAACGCCGTTCCTTTTTAACTGGTAAAAGAACATTATCTGTAAATCCAGTTATTTGAATGTGTTGCCTGTGCTAACGAACTAATGTTTGCTTAAGTCAGCATTAGTTACTCAACTCGCTTTATGTTATTGCTCAATATTGCTGTACGTGAACTCAAGACCACAAACTTAAAATATCACTTCTGGAAATAATTTCAAAAACTGATACGCAGACAATTAACCATGCTTCCGATTTAACTTGTATTAGTGTACTCATGACATACAAAAACACTTTAAAAATTCAGAAAATAAATAATTAAAAAAAAAAGTGTCAGGTAGAGGTTTTGGTGGCTCTTGGCAGCGAGTCTTTAGAGCTGACGAGGGTGAAGCCAGTTGATTATGGAACAGAGCCGGAATGCAAGAGCGGGGAAACAGGAGATCCCTGAGAAAACNGACGAGGGTGAAGCCAGTTGATTATGGAACAGAGCCGGAATGCAAGAGCGGGGAAACAGGAGATCCCTGAGAAAACCAATTGACCAGCGGCATCGTCCGGCACTATTCCCACTTGCGAAAATACGGGAGCGACCCCGCCGGGAATCGAATCCGGTTCGCCTATATGTGAGGCGAGTGGTCTAGTCTCTGCGTCACTGCTGCTCCGAAGACAGTGTATCTTAAACCGCAAAACTCTATCTGCGCATATAGTATATTGAAATTCTGCCTACTGNTGCTGCTCCGAAGACAGTGTATCTTAAACCGCAAAACTCTATCTGCGCATATAGTATATTGAAATTCTGCCTACTGGATAAATTATTTCTATTTTAAAACTTAAAAAAAATGCATCTGCACAATAAACATGGAAATATACTTTTTTTTATTTTTTCACAAAATATTTTATAGCGCAACTTGTGTGAGAGCTGTAACAGCACGTTCGTGGATGTCTAATTCTTTCTTGAAACCAATTAACAGTTACAAAATATCAAAAATAACCCTCAGTTACAAGAGATCAGATAAAGTGATAAATTCCATGTGGAATTTCTTCCACACTGGAGAGCCAAAAAAACTTGTATAGGCGTGCGTATGCAAATACCAGAGGTGTGGAACCAATCAGAGTAACGCGATGCGGTCGGCAGCGCCTATATAAGACAACAAGCGTCTGGCAAAGTTGCTAGATCGGTTACTGCTGCTACAATGGCAGGTTATCAAGATTTAAGTGAGTTTGAACGTGGTATTATAGTCGGTGCACGAAAGATGGGACACATAGCATCTCCGAGGTAGCGATAAAATTGGGATTTTCGCGTACGACAATTTTACGAGTGTACCGTGATTATCGGGAATCCGGTAAAACATCACAACTTCGACATCGCTGCGGCCGGAAAAAAGATCGTNACGAGTGTACCGTGATTATCGGGAATCCGGTAAAACATCACAACTTCGACATCGCTGCGGCCGGAAAAAAGATCGTGAACAAACGGGACAAACGACGACTGACGAGAATCAATAAACGTGAAAGACGTGCAACCCTTTCTCAAATTGGCGCAGATTTCAATGCCTCCTGCATACCTTCAGACATTAGTCG